>PVKS010032023.1:0-22941 GCA_004027875.1 Aplodontia rufa
TGTTCCTCCTTTTGTAGTCGTTTGAGTTGAAGCATAAGGCTATTAATCTGATCCCTTTCAAGATTTTTGATGTATGCACTCAGTGCTATAAATTTACCTCTTAAGAAAGCCTTCATATTGTCCCAGAGGTTTCGGTATGTTGTTTCGTCATTCTTGTTCAGTTCCAAAAACGTCTTAATCTCTGCTCTCATTTCCTCTTTTACCCATCCTTCGTTTAAGAGGGAATTATTCAATTTCCATATGTTTGAGTAGTTTCTGTTGTTTCTCTTGTTGTTGATTGCTAAGATCATAGCATTATGATCTGACAGAATACATGGGATTATATCCACTTTTTATATTTGTTAAGATTATCCCGGTGAACTAGTATGTGATCTATTTTAGAGAAGGATTCATGTGCTGCTGAGAAGAAGGTAAATTCAGCTGTCTTAGGGTGGAATATTCTGTAAATGTCTGTTAAGCCCAATTGATTAATAGAGTTGTTCAGATTGGAGATGTCTTTACTGATTTTTTGTTTTGATGTTCTATCTAGAGTTGATAATGGTACGTTGAAATCCCCCAGGATTATTGTGTTGAGATCAATGAGGGGTTTAATGTCCTTAAGTATCTTTTCCATGTATTTGGGGTGTTGTGATTGGGGGCATAATGCCATGTTGTTTTTACTACTACAGCCCTGTAGTATAATTTCAGGTCAGGGATTGAGATACCCCTTACTTCTTCCTTCCTGCAGAGAAATGTTTTGGCTAATCTGGGTTGTCTGTTATTCCATACGAACTTGAGAATTGCTTTTTCTATATCCATGAAGAATGCCACTGGTATCTCTATGGGGATTGCATAAAATCCATATAGGGATTTGGGTAGAATGGTTCTTTCCCTTTTAAGGCTAGATAATATTACATGTGTGTGTGTGTAGTGTGAATGTGTGTGCATTTATGCAAAGCACATTTTTCCTCTTTTCATATTTTTATTGGTGCATTATGATTACACATAATGGTAGGATTCTTGGCTATATATTCATACATGATAAAACAATATAATTTGATCAATGTCATTCCCCAGGATTTCCCCTTTCATTCCCTCCCCCTGGTCCCTGTCCTCTACTCTACTGATCTCCCTATGATTTTCATAAAATGCCCTCACGCACATTTCTTTTCCTTTTTCTACTCTAGCTTCTGCATATGAGAAAAAAAATACAACCCTTGACTTCTGAGTTTGGTTTAATTCCACTTAACATAGTGTCCTCAAGTTCCATTCATTTCCTTGCAAACAATGTAATTTCATTCTTTTCATGACTGAACACAACTACATTGTATATATGTACCACCTTTTCTTTATCCATTTTTCAATTGTTGGACACCTAGTTGGTGCCTTAGTTTGGCTATTGAACACACCACAGTTTGTTTAACCATTCATCTGCTGATGGACCCTTGGGTACTTTTACCACTTGGTTATTATGGCTGGTGCTGCCATGAACATGGATGTGCAAATGTCTCTTTAGATCAATTTTCATTTATTTTTTTGCATATGTAACCATAAGTGAAGTTGCTGATTCACCTGGTATTTCCATTTTTAATTTGTAAGGAACCTCAGTACTGCTTTCATCATTTTACATTCCCACTCAAAGTGCACAAATGTTCCTATTTCTTTACATCCTCACAAACACTTCCAATTTTCTGTTTATTGGTTTCGTTTGTTTTTTGCTGGTTGTGATGCTAACGTATATGAGGGCTCATATGGTTTTAATTTGTATTTCCCTAATGGTTAGTGATGTTGAGCATTTTTTTATATGCTTGTTGGTCGTTCAAATTTTCCTTTTGGAAAAATGTCTATTAAAGGGCTGGAGCAGTGGCTCAGCAGTTATGGCACTTGCCCGGCACGCATGAGTATGTGGGTTCAAACCCCTGCACCACGTACACAACCAAGTGTCAGAGCAATGAAGACCACATGAAAAACTAAATAAAAATTGATTCTCTCTGTCTCTTTCTCCTTTTCTCTCTCTCACTAACCCTCTCTCTTTGCAAAAAAAAAAAAGTCTATTAAACACTTTTGCTAGTTATTTATTTAGTTATTTGTAATAGGGATCTAACCCAGGGCCTGTGTCTACTATGTGGCACTCTGCTAATGAGCTACACTCCAGATCTCCTTTGCCCGTTTTGAATTGGGGTATTTATGCTTTTCTTTATTGTTATTCTTCTTGTGGGTTGGGGTTAAGGAGATAGACATATCTTCTGCATACTAATTTAGACATGAAAGATTTTCTTTTCTTTTTGTTGATTGTATACTTCAATGCACAGAGTTTTACAATTTTGAAGTAGTCCAGCTTGCTTATTTTTACTTCTGTTGCCTGTGCTTTGGTATCATATCCAAGAAATCCTTGCCCAGTCCAATGTCATGAAGCTCTCCCTTTAGGTTTTCTTCTGAGAGGCTTATAACTTTAGGTCTTCAGTTTAGGTCTTTGATCCATTTTGAGATAATGTTTTTATGCATTATAAGGTAAGAGTCCAAATTCATTCTTAGCATAAGGATATTAAATTTTCCTAACAGTACTTATTAGGAGATGATTCTTTGTTGGTGAATGATCTTGGCACCCTTTTGCAAAATTATTTGGCCATGTATATGAGAGGTTATTTCTGGGATCTTGATCCTCTTCCACTGATTTACACGTCTTTTTGCCAGTACCTTGCTGTTTTTATCTTCTATTCCATACATGCAGATATCTTTCCATTTGTTTGTGTCTAAGTTTTAATCAGTGTTTTTGTTTACAGTGTTTCAGTACACAGGTCTTTCACCTTCTTTGATGCAACTGCAAATGAAATTGCTTTCTTAATTTCCTTTTCAAATTGTTCATTGAAGTATAAGAAACATAACTGATTTTTTTTGTGTTGGTTTCATATTAGGTTTGCTGAATTTGCTTACTATAATAGTTTTTACAAGTGAAATCTTTAGAGTTTTCTATACATAAGAATATGTTGTCTTCCAACAGAGATAATTTTACTTCTTCACTTGCAACTTGAATTATTTTTAATTTATTTTTCTTGCCTAATTGCTCTGGCTAGCATTTACAGCAGATGTTGGGTAAATACGGCAAAAGGGCATTTTTTAAAATTGCTGATCCTTTTATGAAAAGTGTTCACTATTGACTGTAATATTAACTATGTAGTTTTCTTATATGTGATATTAGCTCAAGGTAGCTTCCTTCTATTTCTAGTTTGTCAAAAGTTTTACATGGAAGAAGTATTGAATCTTGTTGAATGTTTCATCTGCATTAATTGAAACTACTGAGTGTTTTCAACTAGTTATTGATCTGTTTTGGTTTTTTATTTAGTTATGATTCAGTCTTGATTGTGTATTTTTAGGGCTTGTTAGTTTCATCCAAGTTTTACATTTTTTGAGGGGACACACAACTATTTATAGTATTGTCTTTCAATACTTTTTATTAATGTACAACTCATTGAAGTGTTTCTTTGTTTCATTTGATTTGAGTCACCTCTCTTCTTTTCTTGGTTCATGTAGGTAAAGGTTTATTAATCCCTCTGTTATTTTTATGTTCTCTAATCCACTTCTCTGTGCTTTAATCTTTACTTTGTGTTTGGTTTGTTCTTATTTTTCTCATTCCTTAAAGCATAAAGATAGTTGGTGATATGAGATCTCTGTATTTTTTAAAATGTATATTTTTATAGCAATGAATTTCCCTCTTAGTCTGCTTTGGGTGTCTTATTTTTAAATTTACTAAACATGGCAACCTTAGTTATAAAAGATCGTGACTTCGGTTTTGTTTGCACTCATCCCTTGCCTCCTCCTTTTCTTTGGTGAAGTTAGTCTGCCACGCTGTGAGCTGCCTTTTAGATGTCAAGCAAGGACCAAGGGAGGTTTAATTCCAACAGTCTGTGAGGAACTGACTCTGGTCTACAGCCACTTGAATGAACTTGAAAGTAGATCAACTCCCTGTTAGGTTTTCAATTGAATGCAGATCTGGCCCACACCTTTATTGCTCCTTCATAAATAATAAGAGTCAGAAAACCTTGCAGAGCCATGACTGGATTTCTGACTCTAATAAACTATGAAACGCAAATGCTTTCTGCTTTAAGCCATTAGGTTATTAGGTTGTTATTGAGCACTAGATAAGTGACTCATTGTCTTAATATTTCCTGTTGGTGCAATTCTAGTACAGTCTATGTGACTTTACCTCTATACACATCTTTCACAACCTTGAAAATAGCAACTTGACCAACTGAGATGTTGGTCACTCAGGGACATGAATTAGAGAGTTTGGCAAATATTTAAGTCATTTAAATGCCAAACTATATGCAATAAAAAATCCTATGAGTAGGCATTTTATTAGTAACAAAGGAAATAAATTTATAGGAATTTTTATTGAAGCTACTGGAGAGGATTCTCCTATAGGGGCTGAAAGCAGGAAGTAAAAGTGAATTACATATATTCATGGTGTCTACTTAGAGCACTCTTCTCAGTTTAGTGAACAACATAGTTTCTATAATATCATCTTAAATTCATATATATGTGTATGTATAGTGATTAAATCAATATTACAGGGGGCTGGAGTGGCGGCTCAGCAGTTACAGCACTTTCCTGGCATGCACAAGGACCCAAGTTCAAACCCCAGCACCACAAACACAATGAAGTTTCGGAGCAACGAAATTCACATGAAAAACTAAATAAAATTTATACTTTCTCTCTCTCTCTCATTGTCCCTCTCTCTTAAAAATTAATTATTATGTATTCACCATTGAAAGACTATGCAGTCATTCAAGATGAGAGTTCACCAATATATCTATAGACATGGAGATCTGTTTCTGAATAAGGCTGGGTGAAAAGAGGAGATGAATTGCAAAGTTTTGCTATTATAAACAATGTTGCGATGAACGTCTCGTAATAAACTCTTTGCATACATCCATGATTATTCACTTAGACAAATCCCTGAGAGCAAAGAACTTGGGCCAGAGTTTATTACAGAGGGATGTCTGGGCTTAATTGTGGCCATTCTGGGCACTGATTCTGGTAATGGATCCAATCCCCATCCTGTTTAAACTTCTGCCCATTTTTAAGGCAGACCTCATAGGAAGAACTCATCAACCTCTTGCCTCTAATTCCCCTACTCTCTTTTCTAACGGAAATGGGGGGTAGTTTACTGGCTAAATCTCCATTATTAATCATTATCCTATATCTGTGCTGGATCTATTGCTAGGTAGGCTTTTTTTTTTTAAAGCATTATATTACTGACATTGAAAAGAAGTTTACCAGACACTGCTCTTTGGTTAATTCACTAGTTTTTCCTTGAGTGTGTGTTAAACAGAACGCTGTAGTTTATATTCAGTGGATAAGCTAACCTGGCTGTATCTGTAACTTAATTACCATAAGGTCCCATGTGTGGTCTACAGTGCTATATAAATTAATAATGCTGTAATTGTGGAGTTTGCATTCTGTGATCATCACCATCCTTCTCTGGAGAACCAGGCTAGCAACAGCTTTGCATTAACATACATTCCGAGTGGACCTTTTTTCCTCCCTGAAGCATTTCCACCCCTTCCAGCACACCCCCTCCCGTTTTTATGTCCCTTTCACTCTCCTTGGAAGCAGTCTGTGGCATTCTTATAGCTACTGTGTCTCCTCTGGGTGGCTGTTGAAATATTCCCCTAATATTTCTCCATTATAATGCAAACCATCAATGGCACAATGCCTTGTTGGCCTGACTTTCCAGGACACAGCACAGAGCTATTCCATTACTCTGCCATCCATCAGGACAATAAGCCACAAATCTTTTTCAGTGCAGCGCCAGACGTGGCCACTTCGGGCTGGGAGGCAGAGAAAGACAGGAATGTTTCCCTAGTGTGGAGAAAAAGCAAACGTGTGTATTCTGGTTGCTTCTTCCTGTGCTTTTTTTTTTTTTTTTTCTGAATGAGTCACTGTATACTTTTAAGGAGAGACTTTAATTGGAAGGAAGAAAAGTTTTCTTTGGTTAAATGATTCAGTCTAAGAAATTGCACAAGTCCACTAGGGACAATTCCAATAAGAGCTTGATTTTCTTTGGAGGATTTGCTAATGATTGGTGAGAGCCCCGGTTCTTATTTATTACTTACTTTTCTTAATAATGAGAAAGAGACCATATGTTGGGTGTGCAGCATGCTGATAAAGTCACTTGGAGCAGCAACTGGCAAGTATGTGCTAATAGAGGGGAAATACTAAATAAACACTATTAAGAAACTTGCAGCCTTTGATGTGGGCACCAGTTGGTCATCAAAGTTTATGCTAATATCAGCTAAATATGTGATGTGTTCAGTGTTTATTACTTTTTAAATAATTTTAAACACTTCATACTTTATTAGGGGTAGCAAAAGAAATTCCAAGTGGATTAAAGAGTTAATATATTAAAAACCTAAACTGTGAGAAATTCTAGAAGATAGATGTGAATGTTTATCAAACCTCTTGTGAGGGGAGGATTTTCTGAGCTTAGAGCTGATGGAATAAACCACTAAGGATGTGATTGACGTATCTTACTACATAAAAAAATTAAAACTTTTAGGTATCAAAAAATTTACCAATATTAAAAAGCAATCAGCAAATGTAGAGATAATGTTATAGGAAATTTAAATGAGGCCAAATCTTTTTAATAATTATAAAACTCATAGAAATCCAATAATACAAAACCCAGAACCTCATTTGTTTCCATAAATGGAAAAAAGACATAAAAAGGCAAAAGATAAATATGAAATATACTGGTAAATAACTGTGGGAAAAAATTAACATTCTTAAGTATCTAAATAAATGTAAATTAAAGCAAAGGTGAGGTGCAATTTTCCTGCTTTTTGAAATTTCTCCATCAATTTATTTGATATTTAAAATAAAATAATAATATCTAATGTTGATGAAGGTATAGTAAAATGATCGTTCTCATTCACTGATTAGGAGGAAAGTAACGAGAAACATTCATGTTCTTAAAAAGGCCTCATAAAAATGCATATAAAGTGATTGACAGACTGACTTTACACAAAGGACTTTAGAATGGTTTTCAAAAGGTTCTTAAGGAAAATGGGTTTCTTTCAATTTTTTTGAGTTTTTCTAAATTCTCTGTCATAATCATGTGTTGCTATTAATCTGAAGGAGATTCCAAGTCCCACCAGCTTCGGCTTTGTGGTGACATTGAGCCCTCAGCTTGCTGGGTTTTTAGTCATACTCTTTTCTCCTTAGACTCAAAGCCATGGACCTCTCTACACATAGAACCATAGCTTCCTTTCCTGTCTCTCCTGTCCTTAGTAGGCCAGCCTATTCTGGCAAATTGATGTTTCCTCTTTTGCCAATGCTCTTCCTTCAAATCTATGTATTCTATTTATAAATCTGCTTTTATCCCTAGCTCCTTCTTTTAAAATTAACATTGACACTTTACTGCTTGTAATGGCTTGAATAAAAAGTGTCCTTGGATAGCACATGTGTGAGTTCCAATTATCAGGCTACGAGAGCTACCATCTCATTGGTGGATGAACAGATCAATCGGAGTGGATTAGTGGGTGGTAACTGTAGGCAGGCAGGGCTTTGCTGGAGGAAGCAGGTCCCTGGGGGCATGCCTTGGGGGATTATCTTAGCCCTGGCTCCTTGCAAACAAGTTTTCTATGCTTCCTGGTGGTAATGAGCTGAGCAATTTCCTTCTGCCATGCCCTGACACCATGATGTTCTGCTTCATCTTGGGCCCAGAGCTGTGGAGATGGCTGTGGCCTGACAAAATAAACTTCCCCCTCTAAGTTGTTCTTGTTGGGTCTCTTGGTCACAGTGATGAAAAACCAGCTAAAAATTCTGCTAAATTTATTCACTCTGAGGTTTAGTTTCTGCATTTATTAATGCAGTACAATAGAAATATTTGCTAAAAAAGGCTATTGTGAAGATTCAATTAAAGGAGAAAATATAAAGGTACGTGCTTTGTAGGCTTTGAAGCTCTGTGCCAATAGTGTGGTTGGTAGCTCGCTATTGGGATCTCAGATTGTGGCCCCAGGGAGCTGAGTTTCTTCTGATGGGCTGTCTCATTTGCACACTCAGCTCCCATTGGTCGAGTGGTAGTTTGGCCTTGTCGTCATCTGGGAGGACCTAGAGAGGAGAAAGCTCTTCTACCTCTGGAGCTTTGAAGAGGCTGTGGCAGGTTGATCTGTGTCCTGGCCTTATTCCTGTAGGTGTGAGTGGAGAAGGAGACGGTGCAGGACTGGAATACACACAGTAGAATGATTGCGCTCTACTCTAGACAGAAAGGTTGGACAGTTCTGTCCTTGCTTCTCAGTCTCCTTCACCCAAGGTCAATAACGATTCTGATGCAGATGTCTAGTTCATCTGATCTTAGAGTGAAGCTTTGCTGTATGGCTCTTTGCTGAGTTCCTGGCCGGATTTGCCAGGCTCTGCCAGCGGTCTATAGAGTAGGCCTGCCTGTCAGGAGCCTAAAGACCAGAAAACAGATGATTATGATAAATGTGGCCCATGTTAAACTGTGTGCAGTATGTGGTTAAGGGCACAGAAAGCAAGTAGCAAGTCTTGTTCAGGACACAGAAGAAGGCTGGGTTCAGGGTAGGCTGGGGATGGCATTTTAGAGGAAGGAGTCTTTGGAATGGATTCAAAAGGCGCATGGGTTTCTCCAGGGCTGGAAGGCTGTGTAGAGTTACTCTTTAAGGTAGGGAAAGCTTACACAAAGCCATGGTGGCTTCAAGGCATAGCCTACAGTGACGACAAGTACTCAGTGTGTTTAGAATTGAGCATGGTGGGGGTAATTGGGGGCGAGGATGCCAAGTGCTTGGCCACTGAGTGCCACGGTTGTCAGGATGAGAAAGTACAAACCCACAGCCTCTCAGCAGAAAACCGTGGGGCCAGAGACGTTTTTGTAGTTAGACTTTTTCAGATTTTAGAAGTATAATATTTTGTTGATGATAGATCTATCTTATGGTATCCCCAGCAGAACCCAGGGCAGCACCCTGAAATAATCCTACTGATATTTCTGGCATTGAGATGTCATACCCAAAACAGAAAGGAAGGAAAGAGCCTCATGACACTTTAGGTCGAGTTTCGCTGCCTAGTAGTGTAGAGACCCTGTGGATCTCAGTGCTTGTTGCAGTTTTAAATTAAGGGTAAGAAATTATAGGAGGGGTTTGGGGATTTAGCTCAGTGGCAGAGCGCTTGCCTAGCATGCGTAAGGCCCTGAGTTTGGTCCTCAGCCCTGAAAAAACAAAAACAAAAAAGAAAAGAAAAGAAATTATAGGAGCATAGTAGGATTTTTTTTGTTCCATTTTGTTATTTAATCATGAGGGCAATAGGTGGTCATTAAAAGATTCTGCACATGGAAGTGATATAATTTTAATTAGGTGGTACAAAAATGTATCCGCAGCCTTCGTAGTGAATTAGAGCAAGGGCCAAGGGATATTCTGACTTTTCTCTGTGCTGTCCTCCTGACTCCATTGCCCAAGTTGAGCCTCCTTTGGACTCTTCCTTTTAACCACTTGCTGGTGCTCCTTTTTCAGATCACCCTCTTAAGCCTTTAAATGTGTGGTGTCCCCCAAAAGCTCACGTGAGACCACACAAAAAAGGCTGAGGTGAAACGATCGGGTTACACAGCCTCAACCCAGTCAGTGAGTTAATCCTCTGGTAGGGATTAACTGGCAACTATAGTCTGGTAGGGTGTGGCTGGAGGAGGTAGGTTTTTGGGAGCGAGCCTTTGGGGTGTATATTTTGTATCTGGCATGGAGTCTCTCTGTGCTTCCTGGAGCCATGCCTTGACCTACTTCTGTCTGCCACACTCTTCCAACGAGATGTTCTGCCTCACCTGGAGTCCCAGGGAATGCAACTGGCCTTCCATGGATTAAGACTTCTGAATCCCTGAGGCCTCAAAATAAGCTTTTCCTTCTTGAAGTTTTTCTTGTCAGGTCTTTGGGTCAAAGCAAAGAAACAGCTGACTAAAGCATACCAGGCACGGTGGCACTTGCCTACCATCCCAGCGGCTCTGGAGGCTGAAGCAGCAGTACCGCAAGTTCAAAGCCAGCCCTAGCAACTTAGTGAGGCCCTAAGTAACTTAGGGAGACTCTGTCTTAAAATGAAGTATGAAAAGGCTGGGGTTGTGGATCAGTGGTTCAGCACCCCTGGGTTCAATCCTGCTACAAATAAATAAATCCAAGCCTTTGTACCTCGTACTTTTTGTAGGTCCACTCCTCCATGCCTGTACTTAAAACTTCCATTCATCTTGAATGCCATCTCCCCTGGAAACATGCCCTGCTCCTATTGAGAAGACACTGCTCTTATTCTCAGCTTCCACACTTCTCTTTCATATTGACAGTCATCTTCCCTTAGCATGTAGAATTTCAGCATTGCAAGGGTTATAAGAAGTCACATGCAGATGAGGAAGCAGAAACCCAACATGGGCATAACAGTGCAAGTTGGCATCTGAGAATGCCCTCCAACCCAGTTTTCTCCTTGACCCAAGTTGTGACCAGTCAACTTTCTGTCACTGTGACAAAATGCCTGAGAGAATCAGCTTTAAAGGAGGAAAGGTTTACAGTTTCAGAGGTTTCAATCCATGGTTGGTTGGCCTGTTGTTTTTGGGTTAGTGACGAGTCAGGACATCATGGTGTGGGTACATGGCAGAGGGAGCTGTTTACTGCAGTTAGCCAGGAGGCAGAGAGACAAAAAGGAGCTGGGATCAAAATATTCACTTCAGTGACCCAGGTCCCCAATGTCCTAACTTCCTTCCACTAGGCCCCACCTCCTAAAAGTTCCACCACCTCCCAGTGACACCACAGGTTGGTGATCAAGCCTTCAATTAAGGACCTTGATCCACACCATAGCAGGGGTCTGGAGTCCTCTCTCTGCATTGAGGTGCTGGTGACCTGCATTGTTCCAAGAGTTTGGTGTGAACCTGAGTTATCTTTTCTTTTGAAAGATAGTCCAAAGGCAGCGTTTGATGGTTTCTTTTCTATTTTAGTGTGATGGTTTGCCAAGCTGCCATATAAATAATATTTGGATGCTAAGTTACACTTTGATCCTTGGTCTTTTTAGCATCTATGATCATGATTTTTCTATTTGATTCTTAACCAATGAGACTTTTGCTATACAATAGTCTAGTTATTGTTATTTTGGGACAACAGACAGTTCCATTTTATCACCTGAAGAGAAGACTGTTTGGCATAATAGGAACTTACTGTTGAGGAAATGCTGCTGGGCTCTTTTTTTTATTTTTCCAACTGTGATGCTGAATTTTCCTTTCCTTTACCCATGAAAAAGAGAGGCCAGAAAGGAAACATAATAAAATAGCACATTACCTAAGGACAACCATTTAAATAAGACATTACCCTTTGCCAAACATCTTTGCACATTCACTTAATGGATATTAATGGTAAAAAGAGGAGAGGAAAAATATTAATCTATGAACAGACTTCAAGCACCCTATGCATTGTATTTTCCTCAGCTATTGCATTTTTCTTTGCCTCCTGAATTTTCTCCAGCCAGCCATTGGAAAAATAATCACTCCAACAATACGTTGCAACAGGCACACTTTGGGTGATCTAAAAATAGCTCAGCAGAATACTACAGTACTACTCCTGGGAGACAGGAAAGCAAAACAAAATTTTGAAAGTCAGAAAGCCTGTCAAAATATTTTGGGGCAGAACTTCCACCTGCTTGGACCTGATGATCTCTCCCTTTGGATATTGCTGGTCTGAATGTTGGGACTTGCTGGGTATCTGACTCATGATCACAGCTAATTTCCTTCTCTGTGCAAAGGGCAGAGCTGGACCCTAGTTCTTTTGTCCACTAACTATGCAACCTTGATATAGAATTTTACTTCTTTGAGCCATAGTTTCTTTCACAGAAGATTAATGAATTCTAAACAAGATAATTTTGAAATACGTGGCATTGCACTTAGCGCATAGAAAATTCTCAGCAGATAGTCTAGTGGAATGAGAGTACAGGTTCTGGGACAGTGGAAAGAACAAGGGTTCTGGACTCAGGAGTCCTGAATGCAAATCATGTTCCTCATTTCTCCAAGGGGTAAATAGAGGAAATTATTTATCTTTTCCAAGCCTCAGCTTTCTCACCTATAAAATGGCAATAGGTTGATGAGGTGATCATGCTGAAGGGTCAACATTATTTATTAAACAAATATTCGTTAATTTCATATTTTTGGCTAAGCACTACCTATACCATGGGGATAAAACAGTGCATAAGATTTGCCTAGATACTAATTCTGGAGATGGATAGTTGAGAAATCAGTTATATGAGCTCATATGTATACACAAAGACAAAGTTTAACAGGAACTCTTGGGTGGAGAACTTCATCCAGAGTTTGGAAGCTACAGAGAAAATTTTAAACAGAAATTATGACTCAGATGGAACCTGTAAGAAGTACAGAAGCATCTTCGTCTGCTTTCTCTTGCTATATCAAGGCACCTGAGGCAGGTTAAATTTGTAAAGGAAAGAACCTTATTTAACTCACAGTTCTGGAGGTTCAAGGACATGGTGCCAGCACTGGCTCAGCTCTGATGAAGGTCTCATGGTGTAGTGACATCCCATGATGTAAACAAGGACGAGAACTAGCGATCACATTAATACGGAGGAAGCCAGGGAGACTAGGGTCATACAATCCCTTCTGAGCACATGCACCCAATTGACCCAATGACCTCCCATCAAGCTCTAGCCCTAAAATGTTTACACCACTTGCTAGCATAACCCCCCTGGGGACCAAGTTTCCCATATATCAACACTATGAGACACAGTTTGGATATGGACCATATCCAAACCATAGTAAGGAGTTAGCTGTTGTAGCAGGCCTGGGAGGAATTTCTTGGGTGTAGGTATTATTCAATATGCGTTACATTTCTCCATCCTCACGACCATCTTAAGAAGCAGAATCTACTATTGCAGCACTTTTAGAGCGAGGAAGTTAAGGATTAGACAGCCATGACCAGAGTTACTCTGGAAGGCCCCTTTTAGGAGTTCTGTAGAGCTTGCCACATTCTTTTCTCTCTAGAAATGCTTCTCTCTCCCTCATGCACATGGTAGGGGCATGTAGCACTGGGTTTCTGCCATACAGCCCCATCCCTGTTTAGAGTGGATTAGACCAAGGATGAATATCTGACCCAAGCTTGCCTAAATAAATTCTCCACTGGTAAAATTAAAATTGAATTGAGAGATTTAAAAAGCCATTGTCTTGGAGTTTAGCTTGTGTTAGTATACTTGAAAGAGAGTCCATAAACCACAAAGCTCTTGCATATATTGGTTTGGATTATATTTAGCTGTGAATAAATGACAAAATAAAATAGCAGGGCTTCAATCAATAAGTGGGCAAATGAACTAGACAGACATTTCTCAAAAGAAGAAATATAAATGACCAACAGATATATTAAAAAATGTTCAATATTCTCAGCAATCAGGAAAATGCAAATCAAAACATCACTGAGATTTCATCTCACTCCTGTGGGAAAGGCAATCATCAAGAATACAAATAGCAATAATTGCTGGCAAGGATGTGGGGGAAAAGGTGCATTTATACATTATTGGTGAGACTGCAAATTAGGTACAACCCCTTTGGAAGGTTCTTTTAAGACTAGGAATGGAACCACCTAAGATTAGGAATGGAACCACCTTAAGACCCAGCCATCCCACTTCATGATATCTATCATAAAGAACTAAAATTAACATAATGTGGCAATACACACATACAAATATTTATAGCAGCACAATTCATAACAGCTGAGTCATAGGACCAGCCTAGATGTCCACCAACACACAAATGGATAATGGATACGTGGTTTAAACACACAGTGCAGTGGTAAATGAACGGAAATGGAGAACATCGTGCTAAGGGAAATAAGCCAGACTCCGTCAAGGATCTAATGTTTTCTTTTCTTTCCCCTCTCATATGCAGAAGCTATATGGAGAAAGAGAAGAAAAAAGGAATATAAAAAATGTGGATCTCAAGAAAATAGAAGGGAGGCCAATAGTGTAGAGGAAGGGAATCGAGAGGGAGGAAGGAGAGGAGAGCATGGGAAGTATTCAGAATGAAATCCACCAACTATGCCGTGCCCATGCATGACTATACCATGCTGAATCCTACTTATATACAGTATGCACCAAAAATAATAATGATAGTACCAGAAGGCAGATCATTAGAGTAGAGCAAGCAGATCCGGAGAGAGGAGGAAAGGGAAAGAGAAAGTACTGGGGAATAGAACTGATCAAATTATGCTAAATGCATTTATGAATCTGATGTAATGAATCTCATTACATATAATTATAATGCATCAATAAATTTTTTTTCAAAAATAGTAGGGCATTAAGTAAGCTGTTTCTTCCTCATTTAAAAGAATTTGGTTTGACATTCAGAACTCGTTTTCTATGTCCTTGATCCTCAGGGATATGTGAGTAGAGATGGTGCTACTTTTCTTTTAATTGTTATGATTTTTTTTCTCGCTTTATTTCATGAAGACCTCCAGTGCAATTTCGAGTAAGCTAGGAAACAGATATCCTTGTCTTTTTCTCATCCTTTGGAAGAAAGCATTCTTTCACTCTCAAGTAGTTTTTAACTGTAATTTTCTTTTCTGTAAATGTTCTACATCTTATAAATTCCTGTTTATCAAGAGATTTTTGTTGGCGGTAAGTGGTACAATAAGAGCATTTTCGGTATCAATTCAGGTGGCCAGATTAATCTTGTTTTTTTCCTTTTTATCTTGTTAATGTGGTAAATTACATGGGTTAATTTTGAAATGTTGAACCAACCTTGCATTCTTGAGGGGGCAACCCCATTTGATCATAATCTTTCTTCTTTTTATATTTTTTTCTAAAAAAATTTATTGAGGAGTTGTGTTGTTGTATAATCATAAATGCATGTGTAGTAACGATATGATAGGCCCTGATCCTAATTCAGAATCACCCCCACATCACCCACACCCCAGTCTCTTGACTCCTCTATATTTCCCCCCAGAACAGATAAAAATCTCTCTTTCTCTCTGTGTACACAAATGTGTATACACATGTGTGTGTGTGTATGATTATGCATTTTCTGGTATTAAATGATTGTGTAAGTAGTTTTTGGTTTCTTGGGATGGTTGTAAAAAATAAACTACATTGTTGATTCCACCCCTGGGTCTCTCCCTTTTCCCTGCTTCCCTCCTTGTCCCCCCTGTATCTATGGTTCCCCTAGATTATGAGTTGCTTTGACTTTGGTGAGTCTAGTACATGAGTTTGACCTTTCACCAAGCCTGGGGGTGGGATCTGGTTGGCTACTCTAACATGATATTTGTGTCTGTACCCATGAGAGATATTGGTCTGCTATTTCTTTCCTTTCTAACATCTTTGGTTTGGTATCAGGGTTAGGCCAGCCTCATATAGTGAGTCAGGAACATTCCCTGCTCTACTTCCTGAAAGAGTTATGTGATGCTGATATTTATTCATTTTTAAACATTTGGCAGAATTACGAGATCATTTGTACCTTTGGGTTTTTTTTGTGGTTCTTCATTTTGATGTTTCTTTAACAGATTTGGAGTTGTTTCAGTTTTCTCTTTCTTTTGGGGTCTGCTTCAGTTTCAGTAACTTTTATTTTCAAGTTGTTTTCCCATTTCACCTTTTGCAATAAAGTTGCTTGTAATTTTTCTGTGTTTTCCTTCTGGCGTGGGAAAAATTTGGAAATTTGTTTTCACGCCCTTGCCCTCTTTTTTTGACAATAGCCATTTGAGATGTGTGTCTTATTTCATGATTAGTTTTATTCAGGTTGATCAATCTTATTCACTTACAAGGACCCACTTTTACTTGTTAATACCCTTTTATTGGTCATTTTACTATTTCATTGACTTCTTATCCCACTTTAATTTCTGATTTATTCTTATCTTAATATTTAAAGTATATCTGTGCAAATAAATACATGTATACAGCATATATATATCTTTCACTGTTTTAAAATTTTATTCAGTGCCTTCTGCTTTTTAATCAGAGTGTTTGGAGTGAATTTGCATTTAATGTATTACCAAGGTCCTTGGGTTTAGGCCTACAATACTGATCTTTGTTATTCATTTATTCCATCTGTTTTTTTCTTTTCCTCATACTAAATTTCCTGCCTGTTTGGAGGAATTATTCAATTATTTTTTAGGAAAAAAATTCCACTTTGTTTCCTATATTGGCTTCTACTCTCTTAATTATACTTCAGTGTTTGGTATCCTTAATTCATCAGAATCTGTTTGGAGTCCATGTAATACCACTTTCCACCCAAAACTCCTCACTTTGAGCTTATTCCATTTTACTCTGGTTGCTTCAAATTTTATCTTCATTCTTGATTTTTCCATCATTTTGTTACGATGCTCTAAGCATAGTTTTCTTTTTATTTATCCAATTTGGGGTTCACTAAGATTCTTGAATCTATAAGTTAATCATTTTTCATCAGATTTGGAGAAAATTTGATCACTAGTAATTCATTCTATATAAATTAGACTGATATATAAATTGTTTCTTTATGTGAATCCTATTGAAGTCACCCAAAACATCCTGCTGTGTGGGTTTCAAGTGGTTCACATGTAAAGCTGAAATGTCAAAATTAATAAGCACAGCTGTGTGCAGAGAATTTGTGCACCTCTCCATTCTGATTTTCTTTTTTGTAGATTGAATATTGTCACTTGTATCAAAAATTGGATCCAATTATTTTGCTCCATCCATTCACAGCTCACTACCTTTTGGGGACTTATCATTATGCCTATGTTAGAGTGTTGTTGTTATGCAGGTCTCTAGACCATGCTCATTTATTTAACTCTTTATATAATAATAAAGACAATAATAAAAATAATTTCCAATTATTGCATAGCCACTGTGTGTAGGCATCATGTTAAATGATTTCTATATGTTGTTTCATCTAGTCATTCCAATAAACTTTATGCAGTATATTTAATTCAAGTTGGAAGTGTGTCATATGTCCATGATACAGGTGACCAAATGGTGTCAGGGAGTGACTAGCTCTTCACCAAACTCATGTTTCTTTCCCCCATGGCGTCCACCTCAATTATACCTCCAGTCTCTGCTGCATGTGGGAGTGTCCATGTATCTGAGGTCTGCCTAGTGGAATATGGAAGGAAGTGTATATGCTACCTCTAGGCGTGGCCAATAAAAATCTCCCAAGGCATCCTCCGTCCTCTCAGATGGGCATCTACACTTAAGATAAACTTCAAAGCCAGGTACTGAATCCAGCATCCTGATTCTTTTTGCATGAAGAAAGCCCTCTATACCTTCCTCCTGTTTTCTTTGCTTCCATTTGTACTTTCCATAAACAAATGATAAATAAACTATTGTCCCCCACACCAATGAAATTTTGGAATTTCTTTGTTATAGAGTCCACATTACCTTAACTAAAGCAATATTAAAGTTCAAAGAGGTTAATCATTTTCCAATAATGTAAGTATGGGTCAGAGAAATGAACGAAGGTGTCCAGGGTCACACAGCGACCAGTAGGGGGTGATGCCTAGAGTTTTCCAAATGCAGTTTTGTTACTCTAAGGCATGTGTCATCAGCATGCAGTTTTTCCTTCCATGCAAAGCTATATCTTTGAAAAAAAAATTTGGTCCTAGATTTAGAGTGAAAATGTTATTTCACATTCTTACAATGCATTGGTAAAAGCAGCAGAGGGTCTGGAATCAGGATCTGGGTTTGAGTACAGGGTTCATTGCTCCTGGTTGTTTAATTGGGAGAAAGTC
Source organism: Aplodontia rufa (assembly GCA_004027875.1). NCBI lineage: Eukaryota > Metazoa > Chordata > Mammalia > Rodentia > Aplodontiidae > Aplodontia > Aplodontia rufa. Next base: position 17,703 of record PVKS010032023.1, read on the forward strand.
ACGTAGAACCCACCTCACAGGATTACTGTGGGGATTAACTCCATCATTACTTGAAGCGGACACAGAAATGACGGTCAACGTGTTCTGATCTTTTCCACGAATTATCTTACCATCTACGATACAGGCACTGCTACTATGCCCAATTCTATCAGTGAGGGAACACAGAGGTTAACTTTAAGAATAAAGTCAAATAAAATAATATGTGCAGAGAACTGTATACAAGTGCCTGCCATATCATAGAAACAAATGCATGTTCTTTTTCCATAATCTTTATATTTTGTTCAGTAGTGCCACAAACAGCATGCTGAATTTAACCAACATGGTTAACATTCTGGACTAATGCTGTTCCTCACTCAGGTTTTCAATGCAGATTTAAACTCTTTGAACTCCAAAATACCTTCTCCTTCATTCAATCACCAATTCATTTGGAACTATTTTTATTAACTGACAGCTTCTAGAATTTTCCACTGATGGAAGGGGAAGTTCTAGATGACCATATCTTGTCATATCCCTGTATAGCCAGGGAAGAATGAGGAAGGAATTAATTTTACTAAAAAGTAATAATTCAACCAGCAATGCAAATTCAAAAGAAAATGAAATTATATTTGAAATTAATTAATTTGTGTGAATAAGACTGATATTTAAATTGTTTTTTTTCATATGAATTTCATTATAGTTATCCAAAACATCTTGCTGTGTGGAGTGCTAAGTGGTTCATGAATAAAGCTGAAATGACAAAATTAATAGCATAGCTGCACACAGCACGGAATCTGAGCTTAAATTCCATCACAATTTTCCTTTTGGTAAATTGAATATTGTCACATGCAACTCAAATTTGGACAGAGAATTGGAGGAAGTTGACCATAGACATGGAGCAAGTAAAAACTTAGCTACATGGAAAGATATCAGAAGAGAAGGGGGCAGGTTAGCAGCTCCTAGGTTGAGTGGAAACTATCTTTCCTTCCCAGCTCACCCAGCACTAGAGCTGAGTGTGCTCTCGTTATTGGCAAAGGCTGCATGTTAACATCTATCTCCCAGGGGCAGCCATGCAGGCTGTGCAGTCTCTAGAGCTTTGGGAGTCCTGAGACATCTGGGTCCATCCACGTCAGGGTGATTGCAGTCCAAATGCAGCTGGACTGAAAGCTTTATAGCCTCTGCAAATTCCTGAACAGACCCTGACCATTGGAAAGCTGTGTACAGAGCCCTAACGACCATCTCTTTCAGGTTCACATCCCTTCACCCCCTCAGAATAATAACACAGTAACTGGAGCATCCATGCTTTCTTACTGGTGGCATGTGTCAGATTCAGTCATCTTGATTTGACAAATTGAAGACTGTCTACTGCAACCACATATCTAGACTAGCAGAACAGCCAAGGTCCCCACCTTTCCTATGCTGAATTACCCCCAAACCCAGGGTCTTTCTCTGAAAGACACAGTCCTCTTCCAGTGTAGTTCTTGGAGGAAAATCTTGGCAATATGGTAAATCCATTTTCAACCTCAGCTTTCTTGTCTCTCTCTTTCTTTTAAAATTAAAAACATTGGGGGGTAGGGGCAGCACCAGGTAATAAACCCAGTGGAGCTTAACCCCTGAGCCACATCCGAAGTCATTTGTTTTTTATTTTGAGATAGGGTCTTGCTAAGCTATTTAGGACCTCCCTAGGCTGATTTTGAGCTTGGGATCCTCCTGCCTCAGCCTCCTGAACCACTGAGATTTCAGGTGTGTGCCACCACACTTGGTTAAATTAAATTTTATTTTTTAGTCTTTGTTTTATTCTCTATTGCATCTGTAACTCTTGTATGTCCACCAGACATGACTTTGGGTCTCAGGCCATCACGTCTGGTGATTGGACACATGGAGGGAGAAAGGTGAGCTCTTTCCCTCTAGTACTTTCTCCAGGTTCCAGAGGCCCCAGAAATGTAACAGAAAAATGGACAGGGATTTCTAGTGGTGTTTGGGAGAAGGATCTTTCTGCCTCCTCAGAGTTACAATTTCCAAGGGTTCTTGGAGCCAACCCTGGTCTGGACATTAGCAATGTAACTCTTGATTCTTTCACGACAGGGCATCAGGCGGTCCCCAGGAGAGCTATGGAGGAAACAGACTCTGGAGTTCATGACGCGGAACCTTCAAAGCATCCTCTCCCATCTCCAGATTGCTGTTCTGGATGCAGCGTCCTGCAAGTCCTCCCTCCTCTCTATTCTAAGTCCTCATCCATTTCCAGTTGCAGAATGAAAGCCACTGCTACTGAGAGTCAAGCGCTGCTAAATCTCACGTCAAGAATAGTGGAAAGAATGAAAATACAGTGCTCGTGTACAAGGAATATATGAGACAAGCTTTTAAGGTGTAGATGGGGACCCTGAGACACAGAGGGATTAAGTGGCTTGGCTCAAGTACACAGATCAGAGCCAGAGATAGACTTGTAGTCTTTCTGATTCCCAATGAACTCATAGGTGTAAGCATTATCACAGACTGTCCCAGCTGGGACAAGGACAGGAGGAAATGCCTCTAGGTGCACAGATATGATACCAGTGACCACATCAAGGACAACTTAGGGCCTTGGCCAAATCCATGCAGGGCAATTGCTGGAGCTGCATCTCTCAGACCCTTTCTGCTTCTTTCTGTCCTGCTGTCCTCTTCCTCCTTGGCTTCTCCTTCCATCATGTGTAAGGTCAAGATACCATGTCCTTGTGGTACCCACTCCTAGTAGGATCCCCCTTTCTTCTAGGTGCTGCCACTGACTGGACCCTGAGGACCAAGAATGGGCCCATCCCAAGGGTCCAGATCTTGGCAAGCCCTGGCCCATGTAGTCTCTTAGTTAATATGTTACATGAATATCCACTGGCCACATTCATCCCAGCCAATGCCAATCACCACCCAGTCCTAAGGGTAACAGCTCCGTCCTCATGTGAGCTGAGTTTGGTCCTTGGATAAAGAGTTGCTATGGACTTGATTAGTAGTGATCATTTGACTTGAGGGCAGCCAGTTCATAGGCTTGATATCGAGCCATCAGGAAGAGCTGCTTGAAAAGCTAAATCAAAGGAAATCAGGGAGGCCAAATAGATTTTCTCCTTTTGCAACCTTGAAAAATACATAGAATATGTCAGTTTTTAAGAGATGAGAAACAAGAGGACACAAATAGAGAAAGGAAGAAATTCTCAAGTCTCAGGATTGACAGTCTTGAATTTCAGGTTACAAACTGGCTTCTTTTGTGATCCTGTCTCTTTCATTGAATATTGACAACAAATCTATATTATTAGAGGTAGCTTAATAGAGCCTCTTTTTCTAGCAAAACCAAAGGAATACTTTCTGAGATGGGTAGGAGCATGTTTCTTAGATTGCTGGCTTCTCAATGTCAGATACAACCTTCCTTCCTGCCCCACAGTAGCCCTGCTGTTGGTTGTGGATCAGGCTGGCACCTATCTTCTAGTGCTGTCTTCTAGTGCTCTGCTTGGCCTTACTCTGACAAGATGGGAGACTCTGTGGTCTCCCTCGGTGTGAGATCCGCAAGACCCTAACATGGGGAGACTGCTCAAGGGTTGGTGCTGTATCTTGGGTGGTGGAGAATGTTAATAGATTCTGTCTTTCTACCACTGTCTTGGGGTTTTATTCTCATTCTTCTTCTCTGACAATCTTGGTTTGCTGTTTCCACCCTGGGCAGCAGCTCTGAATAAGAAGGTAACTTTCTCTCTTGGTCTGGCTCTCTCTCATTTGTTCCTGGAACTCTCTGGATCTCACCTGGCTTCAGGTTTCTTCTCTCATTCTTTGGTTTATCCAAGATCTTCCCAGGGAGACCAAACTTGACCACAAAGGAAAAATAAGTGAGCAATAAGACTGATTTCTAAAGTTTCATGTTGAAGGAGACTTGCAATTTGAATTTCGGTAGATTGTATTCCCAGAGAATGGCTTAATTCTCTAAGAAGGTTAATCTAAAAATTCAGCAGAGGAAAATCTATTTTGTTGTTTCATTTCTCAAGCAATGGAATATTGTGAGTTGTAGGACCTAGTATTAGCAATATATTCTTCATGAATCAGGAAACTGAGGATAAGAAAGGCCAAGGCTCTCCTAAAAAACCCTAAGATCTTAATCCCTGCTATGTATCTTTGTACCATTAAAGATGGCCCAGGATAGATAGACACACATAAAGAAGAGAGAGTTTATTTAAGGAGAGAAGAGGCTTCAATGTATAAAATGTATAGGTCTAAGTTGCACTGTTGAGGGTTGGGGCTGCAGTTCAGTGATAGTGTGCTTGCCTAGTAAGCACCATAAAACTAAATAAATAAATAAAATAAAATACAAATACAAATAAATACAATGTTAAATTAAAAAGTCAATTTTAATGAAGAAAATATACCATTTGAATAAAGTATTTAAAACAAAATGGGATAGTATATGAATGGAATTGGATGTATATTTTATATACATATATATACACACACTTTATATATATAAATGCATTTACGGGGCTAGGAAGACCCGTGGGTTCTGGGGAAAGGGAGAGAAATATATTGAAGGCTATGGAGATCCACAGGTTTATTTTTATTCATGACTTTTAATTCCTTTTTAAAAAGGAAAATAATATCATTTTAATAATTGTTAATTCTAGGTAATGGGCCTTGGGTCTTTGCTATACTATCCTCTCTTCTTTATTTTTATAAGCATATCAAGTAGAACCTGGCTTACTTAAGTGACAGTACAGTGTGTTTGTAAGCTATAATGAATTTTAGCCAAATTTTCACTGCATAAAACCATACCTGAGGCTGTAGCAGTAACTCAGTGGTTACAGAGCCTGCCTGGCAGATGCCAAGGACACGAGTCCAAACCCCAGCACCATGCACACAATGAAGTATCAGAGTAATGAAAGCCACATGAAAAACTACATAAAACGGATTCTGTCTTTCTGTCTCTCTCCCACAGTCCTTCTCTCTTTAAAAAGAAAGAAAGAAAAAGGAAGAAACAGAAAAAGAAAGCTAAGGAAAGGGAAGGCATGGGAGTCTGGAAACAAGTGGTCCCCTTCGCATGAGAATGAGGACATTTCCATGTAAGTAAGGGCAGACCAGGATGGGGGGCTGCAGGCCTGGAAAGCTGTGCTGGATTGGACCTGTAGAATCAAACCTTCTTGGATTTCACCCCTTCCTGTAGCTTATCCTTTGCGTTTGCTTGCAGTGAGTGGTCTTAACTTTGGGCTTTCCCATGTGACTTGCTGGAGCATATGAAATGTGGGTCAAAGTGAGGGTTGTC
>PVKS010032024.1:0-22933 GCA_004027875.1 Aplodontia rufa
ACCCTTTGTCTCAGACTTCTACCATATGTAGTTTGGTATGTTCCTGGAATGTTAGGGATTGGCTTATCAGCTCCTGATTGGCTATTTGCTAAGGGTCAGTTCATCTGGTGGTATGAAACATGGTTTGTTGTTCTTTGTTCTTAGTAAACGGGAATTTAGGGCTACTTCAAATACTATTTAAAAATGGGGCCTCTAATGGCTACAACACGGTTAAGTTGCTGCACACTTTCTTTCAGCAGGGGTTCTATCAAGCCCCTGCTCCACCCGGTCTCACACTCTCCTGCACTCTCTCACACTCCCTCCTTGCATCCGCTTGCTAAGACTTGCTCCAGCCACCACTTTGCACTCACTCTCACTATTGGGATCAGGCAGAAGGTTTGACTTTGTCTTGGAGACCCAGGGTCTGGATACATTTGGGAATGCACCTCAAGGGGGTGTCTCATGGAGCCTTTAAAGGGGTCTGGCCCATGCTGGACAAAAAGGATTGAGAAGGGCCCCCAAGGGCTCTGGCAGTGAGAAAAGCCAAAATCAAAGGGCATCCCAAATAAGAATTTTAATTTCTCTGAGATTGTTCCAGGAACAGCTGATGGAACAACAGGCCATCGATGGGTATCCCCAAAGAAAGTGAGTCATTGTCATCCAGTGGTGTCAGGGGTTTCTCTCCCAGCACTGGGATTTGTCAGAGGAACTGTGGAGAGAGAAACTGTGGCAGGGATTCCAGGAATCTAGAGGAGTTAGAGAGGGTTACTCACCCAATTGTTGATGGCCAGTGGTGAATGAGAAGTCTAGCAATATAAGAGGTCCTACTGGAGCTGCCAGAGGAAGAGGTGGTAGAAAGATATAGGAAAAGAGAGACCAGTGTTGAGGTCAAGGGTAGACCCAGAGCAGCCACCCATGGCGGGAATCTCAAACACTGGTTCAAAGTTCAGCACCAACATGTAAGGAAAGAACTGAATGAAGGAAATACAAGAGAGAGAAGCTGCTCAACAGTAAACAGGTTTATTTGAGACAAATCTGAGGAGGAGGGCCCAGTGGAGAACGAGACCCATCTTCTGCTTACAGCCTGGAGCATAGGGAAGTGAGAGAGGGGACATTTTTTTGCAGTCATGCTATTGCTAGAGGGTTGTCAGGGAAAAGGCCTTGTGGTGTTGTTACCAAAAGCTCCATCCTTATTCCCCTTGCCAATCCAAAACCAGGACACAGTTTCAAGAAAAAGGAAAAAAAAAAAAAAGGTTTATTGCTTTGCTAGTTTGCTAGCAAAGGAGAAATACAGAGGACTCCTGTCCCAGAGGCTATGATTCTGTCCATCAGGGAGAACAGGGTGGGTTTAAAGGCAACATTCCATGTGCTCTCTCTGTGCAGAGTTGTCATTCACTTGTTAATTTGGTAGATACTTCCCTTTCTTTCTCTTTCTTTTTCTTAAAGAGAGGGGGAGAAACAGATAAAGAGAGAATCGATTTTATTTTTTCATCTGGACTTTGTTTCTCCAATACTTATGTATATGGTGCTGGGGTTTGAACCCAGATCCTCACACATGCCAGGCAAGTGCTCCAACCACTGAGCCACTGCTCCAGCCCATAGATAGTCATTTCTGAGATCTGCTGTTACCCTCACCAAAATCTGAATTATTTTGTTCCTGTGATGGGTGTATGCTCAAGGACAGACAACTCAACCTAGGATGGGGATGAAAGGTAGTCCTGCTTGTCCCAAGATTAGGGATCAGAAAGACAAGGAGTGGGAGGGAGAGAATCAGAAAGAAACATGCCCCCTTTTTAAAAAAATAAGCCTTAGTGGCAGGGCAGCAAGGGCTTATTCAAACCATAAAGTGTACCACTGTTACAGTGTCACCTTCATAATGAACCAAGTGTTTTTATGATTTCATTTCCAGATAACAAATTCCTTTCTTATGATGATGGAGTGTTTGGGGCATGACAGAGTATAGTCAGGCTGAATCAAAGTGACCACACAAGCTGACTTTTGTTCTAAGATGGAGGATATGTTTCAAAATAGTGTTGCCTAGATCAAGTTCTTTCTAACACTGATCACTGGCTAACTTTCACATAATAGACCCAGTGAGGTGGCTGGTGGTATAGCTCAGAGGATGACTGCTTGACTAGCAAGTGTGAGGTCCTGGGTTCAGACCCCTAGTACCACACAAAGGGGAAAAAAAGATTTAGGCTGTGTAGGGTGTGAATTCAACCAGTATTTTAATCTGGAAACCATAGAATCAGCCCTTGGGTTTAATAACAATGTTTAGTGCCTTGACAGCAGGTAAGAATTTGACCTCCTTTCTTTAAGCTGTTTGTGCTGTTAGAAGAAACCACCTGACATCACAATCCTAGATTTCTGTGTCCTTCATGCTATTCTAAGGCTTTGTTATGGTTTAGATATTAAGTGTCTCCCAATCATATGTGAGACAACACATGAGTGTTTAGAGGTGAAATTATTGGGTTTGAGAACCTTAATCTAATCAATACATTGACCCTATAATAAGGATTAACGGGGTGGTAAGTGTCTGTAGGTTGGGTGTGGCTGAAGGAGATGGGTCCATGGGGGTGTGCCCTTGGGCTTTATGGTTCCTGGTAAGGGAAGTTCTATCTGCTTCCTGGTACCATGTCCCCAGCTTATTTCTTCTGCCACACCATTCCACCATGATGTTCCGCCTCATCTGAAGCCCCAAGGATTGGAGCCAGCCTACTTTGGACTGAGACTTCTGAAACTGTGAGCCTCAAAATAAACTTTTCCTCCTCTAGTTGTTCTTGTCATGTCTTTTGGTCATAGTGAAAGGAAAAGAGGCTGGAAAAGAGGGTACGAGACACTGAAAGAAACCAGACCTCAACAGATTGAGGAGATTTATTGGGAGTTGCAGGGACACACTTTCCACGTGGAAAATGTCCACTTGGCTTTTGGATAGGTGGTCTTTTATGGGCTGAATTGGTGGGGGAGGACAAAGAAGGATTTTTTTCTGATTAAACTAGGTTTTTTAGTAGGGTAGCTATTAGACTGAGTTTCTCAGTAAGGTGGGGATACTCTGATAAAGGCCAGAGGAAGAGCATTCCGATGAGGGCCTGAGTCTATAGATGTTGAAAGAGTAAGGGGTTGGCTGCCTGGTCGAGTGACCTCTGGTGATTCTCCATGTCCATCACTCCAGTCTGAAGGAGTATAATGAATTGGGTCGACGATGTCATGTCTGGCTACTTCCTGCTGGCATGGGGGCAAAGAAGGGGCCCTTCCCTCAAGAGTCTGGAGCAGGAACATGGCTTTGGCATGTTCTTGTGTGGCAGCTCTGGAGTCAGCAGTGACTTGTTTTGTCAGGAATTTCTGGAAAACTTTAATAAGAAAAGGGAGAAAGGTAAGAATTAACATGATTAAAAGTAGTAGGAGTGTCAGGCTGGAGCGGTGGCTTGGTGGTTACAGTGCTTGCCCAGCATGCATGAGTAACACGGTTTCAAACCCCAGCACCACATACACAACTGAGTGTCAGAGCAATGAAAGCCATGTGAAAAACTGATAAAATTTGATTCTTTTTGTCTCTCTCTCTCTCTTTCTCTCTCTCTCACTGTCCTTCTCTCTTAAAAAGAAAAAAGCAAAAAAGAATTAAAAAAAAGTAGGGGTGTCAAAAGGGGTAATAACCAGGAGGCCCATTGGGATATATCCCCCCATGGGACTCCCCAGGATTTTTCCAGTTCTTTCCTCCATTCCTCCAGCTGTTCTTGTAGTTGTCTTACTTTGTCTCTGACCAACCTGGACTGATTCACATAGAAACAGCATTCTTCCTGTAGATATAAACAGAGCCCTCCTTTTTCAACAGTCAATTGAGGGTGCATGGGGTAAGAGGATATTGGGGTAAGGTAACATATCAGGTAGGATCTTTGAGAGAGACTTGAATGGGAGAATGGTGTGGGTTGATATGGGGAAGGGAGAGGGGTGTTGGAGGCTTGGGGAATGCAGGCACCATGCCGGGCTGGCATGAATAAGAAATATGGTAGTGGTTTGTAAGGGAAGAAAAGTAATAGAGGCTTTGAGTTTGTGGAGGAGGTCACATCCTAAGAGAGGGACTGGGAATTTGGGCATTATAATAAAGTAATACAACAGGGTGAATGCCCCAAAGGTGCAGAGAAGGGGAGGTGTCTTGAGGGGGTACTCAAGAATTCCTAGACCCCCATAACAGGGGTATTGCTTCTATGAGTGGGTCCTTGCCATGAAGTCAAGAGGGAGAGAGTAGCCCCAGTGTCGACTACAAATGAAATAGATTGGCCGTTCACTATCCCAATAACCCTGGGCTCCTTGGATGTATCATCAGTTGTGATAGGAGCAGTGGAGTCTGGGTCCCCTCATTCCAATAATTCAGTATAAGGAGTTAAAGGAGAGTTGGACTGGACCGAGGGTTGGGGTGTCCTCCCCTGGGGACAGTCCACTTTCCAATGTCCCTGTTGTCCACAGTTTGGACAGGGCTTGGTGGGAGGCCTCGGATTAGGGCAGGCTTTAGCCCAGTGCCCATTTCCACTGCATCAGTAGCAGGCAGTGGGTGGGCCTGTAGGAGTGGGTTTGGAGTAATGGATGGTGGAAGCCAGAAGTTGGTATTTGGATTTGAGCTGTTTTTCTCTTTTCCTCTTGGCTTTATCCTCCCTGTTGTTAAAAACCTTAAAGGCTTTTAAGGTTGCTGTTGTGAGGTTTAGGGACCCTTCTCTAGTTGTCTAAGCTTTCTGTGAATGTCTGGGGCTGATTGGCTAATGAATTGGACATGGAGAAAAAGAGTACCAGCTGGGGATTCCAGGTCAAGGTTGGTGTATTTAGTCACTGCTTCATAGGCGGGTAAGGAAAAGAGCAGGATTTTCATCCGGACCTTGGGTAATCTCCCTGATTTTATCATAATTGACCTGGGTATGGGAATTTTTATTCATGGCTTTAAGGAGGCAGGTACCATCTTACAGAGTCAAAGGACTCCAGGGTCTTGAGGCTTGTAGGTCCAATTGGGGTCATTAATGGGGATAGCCACATCAGCTACTGGGTTGGTGTTGGGGTCTTGAATGTGAAGGTTGTCAGCATATTCCCTGGCTGCCTGCCAGATATGGTCTTTTTCATCTGGGATAATGTGGAGATGAGGATATAGTAGACGTCCACCCAGGTGAGGTGATAGGACTGGGTAAGATGTAAAAATTCCTTTTTATACCTAGAAGGGTTTTCAGAGAAGGATCCTAATTTTTCCTCAGTTTTGGACATGTCAGACAGGGGAAAAGGGCCCTTAGTTCCTGTCACCTCATGGAGAAGGAACATATGTTGAGGTTGGGAGTTGTGGGTTTTTGAGTGGGTAGTTGGAGGAGAAGGAAGAGAAGGAGGGGGAGGTGGGGGTGAGTACTAGTTGGAGGGGAAGGAGGAGAAGGTGAGGAAGATGGAGGGTGAGTGTTTGGGGGAGGGGCTGAGGGTGGAGGTTGGGGTGGGCTATCCTATTAAGAGGATGGGGATACGGTAAGGAGGAGGTTCATCTGCAACTTTGGGGGGCAGCAGAAGAGGTGATAACAGAGAAGATAGAAGGGTGTGGGTTTTTAGGTTTTTTTGGGAAGGGGTGTCTGCGAGGAGGAGTTTTTGAGCAGAGCAAGGTTGACAGAGAGAGACCTGAGCAGAGATAGAAAAAGGCCTGGAGATAAGGAATTTCAGACCATTTACCATTTTGGTGTAGAAAGTTATCAAGATCTGTTAGTATTCTTGGATCAAAGGTCCTGAATTCAGGCCATTGAGTCTGGTTGTCTAATTTGTATTGTGACCAAATTTGGCTGCTTAAGCAGATAATGTGCTTAGGCTTGAGGTCAGATTGAAGGTGAAGAGTTTTGAAGTTTTTTTTAGAAGATAACCAAGGGGAGGAGTCCCTAGGAATTGTTGTTTTGCCTCCATAATGGAGAGGTGTGACAAAGGTGACAGGAGAAAATAAAGTGTCCTCTGTTTGCTCCTCACCACTCAGAGTGCAAGAAGCAGTGCACCTGGAAGGAGTGGGCATCCCCAACTCCAATCCTAAGGTAAGGAGGACCTTCAGGGTCTGCTGGGAGTTTCTAGCAGGGTACCTCTGCAAGAAACTTGGAATTTTACCTCTCTGGCTAGTTGATTAGGATGACCAGTGTTGCATGCAGGAACCAAATGGAGAATGGATCTGGAGGTCTGGGAGAGCAGCAAAAGTAAAAACTTTTTTTTGAGGTTTCTAGAGACACCAAAAAGAGCTCAGAAAAGCTCTGGCTCCATTCGCGTAGCAATGAGGCTGCAAAAAGCTCGCCCCAGGAGGGAGTTGATTTCAGGTCACTGTTTAGCTGCAGCGAACTTGAGGGTGCTCTGAATCTCAAGTCTTGTATGAAAGGAAGTAAAGATGGATAGATGAAGAATAAAGTAGAAGTGGTGGGAAGAGAACAGGAGGGAGCCTGGGAGCACCACTTTCCCGTCCTGGGTTTCCAGCACCAACTGAAAGTAAAAGAGACTAGAAAAGAGGATTCCAGGCTCAGAAAGGAACCAGACCTCAACAGATTGAGGAGATTTATTGGGAGTTGCAGGGACACACTTTCCAGGTGGAAAATGTCCACTTGGCTTTTGGATAGGTGGTCTTTTATGGGCTGAATTGGTGGGGGAGGACAAAGAAGGATTTTTTCTGGTTAAACTAGGTTTGTTTTTTTTTTTTTTTTAAAGGGTAGCTATTAGACTGAGTTTCTCAGTAGGATGGGGATACTCTGATAAAGGCTGGAGGAAGTGCATTCTGATGAGGGCCTGAGTCTGTCAATGTTGAAAAAGTGAGTAAGGGGTTTACTGCCTGGTCGAGTGACCTCTGGTGTTTCTCCTTGTCCATCACATAGTAGCCGAAAAAGCTGACTAAAACACTTGTCTGCAATATGTTCATTCCTGATTGGCCTCCTACAGTGTCCTTTTTCAACACCAAATTTTGCAAGGAGTGGGTGGCTTACCAACAGTCAGTTCTATTTCTTATACCATCTGGGTGTCCAATAATTTAATTCAATTCTTACATCAACTCCTGGGGTTAGCCCAGAGCCCATAGATTAAGGGCTTAGTCCCCCAAAGATTGCCCACCCACTGGTGCCAGTCGAAAGTCCCAGGGGGGCCATTCACACTTCTCATTTACAGGCTATAAATCCAGACTTCCAACAGCTCCCTGCACAGATTTTATGATTCATTAGAATGATTCACAGAACTCAGGAAAAAACTTTACTTATATTTAGTGGTTTATTATAAAGGGCATAAGGGATGGAACTTAGGAACAGCTTGAGGTTTTTTTTTTTTTTTGGTATTCTTTCTTCCTTTTTTTCTGGGGATTAGCCCAAGACTTGGGGCAAAGCATGAGCTCTACCATTGAACTATACCTCCAGCTCAGGAACAGTCTGTTAAATAAAAAATATGAGAGGCCATGATTTTGGACTGAGCTTCTTACATTATGCCCCAACAGACCAGACCAAAATGGAGTCACTTGTGTAAAATGCCACATACTTAAAATGAAGTTTATTTATTTAGCTTTTGCAGTGGTAAGGATCAAATCCAGGGTCTCATGAATGCTAGCCAAGTCTCTAGCTTTTCCAGCTAAATAGATCTATAACTAGCTAATTAGATCTATAACTAAATTCACCATGATTTTGTCTTTTGACAAGCCAAATGGAAGACATGCATGGGGGAGTGGTCGCAGAGCTTCCGTACCCTCTCTAAGCACATTAAACCTTCCTAGAACATTAATGTGTCTGCTGCTCCATAAACCCCACTGTTAAGAGTTTTGGGAGGTGTTATTTACGAAGGCATTGTTGATTAATTCATTGGTTACCAGGAATTGAACTCAAGTTCTAATGCCCTCTCTGCCTGGAGATTGGAACTGAAATTCCAGCCCTCTTGGGGCTGGTTTGGTTTTTCTGGTTAGCAGTCTGCATCCTGAAGATCTGAGCCCTTCCTCCCTCCCCTTTTTTCATTAGCATATGAAAGACCGTAAATGCTAAGGGTTGTAGGAGATTGAAGCTGGGAATAAAAGTTAGGTAGGAGGGGTTGGGGATTTAGCTCAGTGGCAGAGGGCTTGCCTAGCACGCACAAGGCCCTGAGTTCGGTCCTCAGCCCTGAAAAAAAGAAAAAAAAAAAAGTTAGGTAGGAGTTCAAGGACACCAAGATGGAGGGAGGTTACAAGAAAAATGCTCCTGGAGGACTGTTAGAAATATCAAAATGCAGGGCTGGAGCAGTGGTTCAATGGTTATGGCACTTGTCTGGCATTTGCAAGGATGCGAGTTCAAACCCCAGCACCACGTACACAACCAAGTGTCCAAGCAATGAAAGCCACATTAAAAACTAAATAAAAAATTGATTCTCTCTCTCTCTCTCACTGTCCCCCTCCCCCCCCCAAAAAAAAAACAGAAGAAGAAGAAGTAATATCAACATGCCATAAGAAAATCAAATATGGGGCTGGAGCAGTGGCTTGGCAGTTAAGGTGCTTGCCTGGCATGTTAGATACCATATATATAACAAAATGTCAGAGCAACTAAAGCCATATGGAAAGCTAAATAAAATTGATTCTTTTTTTCTCTCTCATTTTCCCTTTCTCTTAAAAAAAAAAAGAAAAAAGAACAAAGAAAATCAAATATGTGCTTGGAAGTGGGTGGGCAAGGCAGACTTTATTCCTGCAGAAGGGTGTGCTACAGAATCTAGCTAGAAAGAGCACTTGTGTGGGCAGTCCACCTGCTCTTATGGGGACCTGATGCAATGCTTCCCTTCACTCTGATTGGAGGGGCTCAGGAATACAATCTATGTGATTGGCTAATATAAAATTGGGGTGGGTACGGGAAAGGGCTACAGGTGTAATGGGATGCCTATTAGGGAACTTAAAAATGGCTTCTTTTGGGGCTGGAGTGGTGGCTCAATGGTTGTGGCACTTGCATGGCATGTGCAGGGACCCAAGTTCAAGCCCCAACACCACATACACAATAAAGTGTCAGAGCAGTGTGAGGGCCACATGAAAAACTAAATAAAAAAGTTGATTCTCTCTCACTGTCCCTCTCTCATTAAAAAAAAAAATAAATAAATAAATACAGGCTTCTTTCTGGCCACATGCCTGACTTATGATGGATTAAAAGTTAAGTTATACATTTGTATTGCAAATTTAACTTGGATAGAAAAGAAAACACAAATCTTACAATTTTTCCTCTTATACAGTCCATATAAACTCTTTTCTTCAAATTTGGAGAACACCCTTTTTTTTTTTTTTAAAGAGAAGGACAGTTAGAGAGAGAGAAAACCAATTTTTATTTTATTTAGTTTTTCATGTGGCCTTCATTGCTGCGAGACTTCATTGTGTATGTGGTGCTGGGGTTTGAACTCACATACCTCGTGCATGCTGGGCAAGTGCCTTAATCCCCGAGCCACTGCTCCAGCCCCTGGAGAACATCTTTTGACACTCATGTTCAACTGTATCTAATACAGGAGGATTATTTTGATATGAAGTTGAAAACTGTTTAGTTAGAGTCATCTCTATTAATCTTTGAATAAGAGCTCCTATATATGAAATTATATGTCTAACTATAGTCATAGCTCCCAATATAACAATTAATGGGATAATGATAAATGTGATTAGTTCCTCTCACATCATTTTATTAATAGCATCAGCTTTTTTTCTGCAGATCCCTTGAGAGCCTCTCTTGTATGATTAATTATACTTTATTGATTATAATCAGTATAATTAATCCAATCTATGCTTTTATTTATTGTAGACTCCTAGCTTTGTACTCATTAGGAACTTCTGGTGGAATTCTGATTATCTCTATATAAATATGGGAATCAAATGATGTAGGGAATGAGAGATCCCTCTCTTTCCCTAAGAACTGGGATTGATTTGGTCTGAGAAATACCAGGGTGTAAGTGATAGCTGGTTGAACCAAGGTGCAGGTTCCACTCCAGTTGGCAGGTAAGGTCTCAAACAACGGCCCTCCACAATACCACCAGAGGTGGGCCTGCATTATTGCAAGCGCTGTTTGATTAGATAACTCCTCAAAGGACCGCCTTTCATTGCATCCAGACATATTTCCCATAAAGGCCAATCACTTCCCCCCACCTAGAGAAGCATAGGTGTAATTGGTTCTAAAGGAAGGAGGTCGGATGATCTTTGGGGGCTCTTGACTTAGGGTTGTAGCTTCCAGGAACAACAATGACAGGGTCATTCAAGAGTTATTTCCCCAGGCTGTGCTTTCCAGAAAGAGGGATATCATGCAACTCATGCCCATAGAGTCTGCGGTCCATCCAAGGGAGAGTGGGACCACCTGAGCGTCCCGACTTCCTGTTGCACAGGCATAAGAGTCACTTTTATTGAATGCACAAACAGAATATTTAACCCTTCCATCCAGGCATTTGCTCATTGTGCCCAATTTCCACTTTAAGAATTTGTTGTAAGGGCTGGAGCGGTGGCTCAGCAGTTTCGGCGCTTGCCTGACATGTGCCAGTACACGGGTTCAAACCCCAGCACCACGTACACAACAAAGTGTTAGAGGAACAAAGTCATGTGAAAATTAAATAAAAAATTTCTTCTTTATCTCTCTCTCTCAGTGTCCCTCTTTCTTTTTTTTAAGAGAGAGAGAGAGAAGCAATTTTTATTTAGTTTTTCATGTGGCCTTCATTGCTGAGATTTCTCTGTGTACGTGGTGCTGGGGTTTGAACTCGCATACTCCCGCATGCAAGGCAAGTGCCATAACCACTGAGCCACGGCTCCAGCCCCCAGTGTCCCTCTTTCTTAAAAAAAAAAAAATAGAATTTGTTGTCTTTTACTTCTAAAGTAACCTTGGTAACATCAGTATTGGATTTCCAGAGATGAATTTCTCCAGAACCTACTAAATAATGATATTTGTTTGTCCCAAATAATTACTCCTTATTATATGGATTTCCACAGGGAAGTACCTGATAAGCATCAAATTTAACCACCAGAGTGGAGGTGGTTACATAATGATTAACTTTTACAAGATATGATTTCCCATATCATCATGACCATTATTAGTCTTTTTTTTTTAAGAGAGGGGAGAGAATGAGAGAGGATGAGAGAATCAATTTTATTTGTTTTTCCAACACTTAGTTGTGTATGTGGTGCTGGGGTTTGAACCTGGGTCCTTGTGCATGCTGGCAAGTACTCCAAACGCTGAGCTACCACTCTAGTCCCTATTAGAGTCTTTTTAAAGTTAGTTTGGTGGAATCTGGATATTGGACTGAGGTCCATTATTTCTCCCTATTAGAAGTTGAGGTTCCCTTTACTTGTGTATAGTAAGCCCAACTTCATTTTGCAGTTCAGACAGCTGTATTAGTCATGATTTGGACTTGGTAGGGCACTTCCCAAGTGGGATCCACCTTCTTTTCCTTCCAAACATGGATCAGAATGTGGTCATCTGGCTGTTGGGGTGTGCAGGGAATTCTAGAGGTGGTGTCTATGCCAAGAGGCCCTGTAACCTTAGAGATGATAAAGTAGGAGAGACCTAATATACATTCATATATATATATATATATATATATATATATATATATATAATTTTTTTAAAGAAATTGATCCTATTGTTTTTCTTAAATATAACACTTCGTATGGGGATAATCCTATATCTTTTCAGGGAGGTGGGGCTCTTGACAAATAATATAATATATATTATATCTAAAACATGAATCAACATATATGAATTTTTACATGAAGAGGGGAAACCTTGCCTAGGATGCTGGGGGACATAGGAAGGAGGGCAGTGAGGGGTGGGAAGGAAATAGGAAGGCTATCAAGGAGACCGGAGGGAGGGAGTATGGGGGAATCAATTCAGAGTGGAACCTTTGATTTCTATGAGAAGTCCAATTAACACAGGGGTTTAAAAGGGGGAAACATGGAACCATGGGGAACTCAAGGGGCGAAACCATGGAATGGCATCAGCCTTGGCTTGCTCTGACACTATACATCTGTTTTTGATTATTTGATAATGATTCCCTCCGAATTGTAAGGCCATATTTAATGAATAAAAAAAAGAGAGAGAGTAAAAATAAAACATGAATCAAACAAAAACTGAGAAGAGCTCTTAACTTTCTTTTTGTGGAAATAAAAGGTGGCAAAACGCTTTATGTGCTGTATTATAAACCTTTAAGTAAATCAGTCTCTCCTCATTACCATTTAAAGTACATTTAAATTTTTGTCCCAATGTAAAAAGTAACACAAAATTTTATATACAAAACTTATTGATAGCAGGTTACCTTTATCCTGTTACAAAACATCAAATGACATAAATAAATCCAAAACTAAATTTATTATTTCTATATAAGTTTGAAAGAGATTATTAGTTTGGAGAACTGTAGGTTAGTAAAGTGTTCTCCTAAGCTTTACATTTTAAAAGACATATATTAGAACTACACGAATACCAGCTGGAGTGGTGGCTCAGCAGTTTCGGCTCTTGCCTGCCAAGTGTGAGGACCCAGGTTCAAACCCCAGCACCACGTACACAACTAAGTGTTGGAGCAATGAAAGCCATGTGAAAAACTAAATAAATTTGTTTCTCTCTCTCTCTCTCTTTGAGAGAGACAAAGAGAATATTTTTTTTTTATTTAGTTTTTTCACATGGTTTTCGTTGCTCTGGCACTTAGCTGTGTATGTGGGTGCTGGGGTTTGAACCCATGTACTTGCACATGCTGGGCAAGAGCTGTAACCATTGAGCTACTGCTCCAGCCCATGTCCCTCACTCTTAAAAAAAAAAAGTACATGAATACATCTAATATACAAACAAGTTATTAATGATTAGCATCACGGTTATGCTGATGATCTTACATTAATCAAATTTAGCCTTTAAAGAAAAATTTATAACTCATAGTGAGAGTTTTAGGAGAGATAGTAAAATGGCTAGATAGTCAAGACAAAGGGTCCTGTCTAAGAGCTAGCAGGTAGAGAGAGATTGACAGGGCATACTCAGGGCCTTCATGTGCAAAGCACCATGAGGCTCACCTGTGGGAGCAACTCCTTTGCCCCTGAGGTGGGAAAACTAAGAAATGGGGATGGACACAGATGGGAACTTGGAAAGAATTGCTACCTGTTTTGCATGGATTTAACCAGTGACTTTGGTTCTAAGTTTCAATGCCTGCTTTGCACAGATTTCAACCAATGATGTAGATGCATTTCTCAATGCCTGCTTTGCATGAATGTTAATTATGCTCATACCCCAAATCTATATAACCCCTGGTCTAACCTCCATTAGAGGTCCAGGCACCCCTCCGCCTTGCAGAGTCTCTGCTCTTCTTCCTAAATAAATCCTACTCCTTTTACTCCCCCTTCCATGGTTGTCTGTGGATTTTATTCTTCAAATTCATGAGACAAGAACCCAGAAGATAGGTGCCGAATTCCAGGGGTGAATTCCCACCACACCAAGAGCCACAACACCCAGGTTTTACCTGGAGAGCTGCTAACACTTTCGGCTGCAGATACCTGCAGCCAGCCCAAATTTCCAGTTTTAACTGGGAATGGCTGCTGGAATCTGTAGTCAGCCCAGACTTCTTTTGCCAGTGGGAGCAGAGAATCTGGCCTCATCTCAAAAACCCTGCATCACTCTCAGAGTCAAAGAATGAAACAAGCAAGCAGAGCAAACAGAGTTTATTTAAGAAGAAAGATAACAGGACAGGCGTCCCTCAGGTAGGGAAGGGAGCCAAGAGCTCATGGAGGAGTTTAAGTCTGTCCTTTATAGATGACGCCTTCTCCTCAACTGGTCATTGCTTTCTTGCCACTCACTGTACCTAGGACACTGGAATTCTGGTCCAGTCTTTGGTTCATGTCTTGGGTGCCAATAGAAAGAATGTGGTTCCTTCCTTAGCAGCAGGGAGTGTCTGCATCTGGGCCTACCTTGTCAGACCCTTATTAGCATTGGGAATATCAAAGGAAAGAAAAACCAGTTTTCCCTTGACTGACTACTCTGACTGCCTGACTTTTTATATCTCAGAGGTACCCCTCCTCCTTGCAGAGACTCTGCTTTCCTTCCTTAAATAAATCCTTACTCCTTTTACTCTTCCCTTCTTCCATGGTTGTCTGTGGATTTTATTCTTCAAATTCGCACGATGAGAACCACCCAGAAGATTGGTGCCAAATTCCCGGGGTGTATTTCCACAACAGGAGCTGCAATGCTCCCTCAACAGTAGGAGGGAGGGGGTCAGGGTGGGGCCCAGCTCTTAGCTAGATAGCTGCTCACACTATTTCTGCTGCAGAAACATGCAGCCAGCCCAAATTCCCAGTTTTAACTGGGAGTAACTGCAAACAGTAGAAATGGGCTACTGTGGCTACAGAAATCTGCAGTCAGCCAGCGGGAGCAGAGAATCCAGCCTCATCTCCAAACTCCTGCAGCAGTAAAAGAAATATTTTTGGATGATGAAGTACTTTATTTGGTAAAATAGTATTCTTATGCTAGAGTACAAACAGGACAAATCTAAGGATGTAAACAAGTTGTAAAATATCTAAGCTACAGAAGTTTTAAAGGCAAATCTAAAAGAAAGTTTATGTAAGCAATTAAATTGACTACAATGGACACCATCAATTAAAATTGTTTGAATTTTAATGTTCTGATATAAAATAAAGTCTAAATATTGATCTGTTTTATCTATCACGATAATTTTCCTGTGTCAGATTTATTTTTCTTTTTTTAGAGCAAGGGAGAGGGAAAGAGTGGGACAAAGAATTAATTTTATTTATTTTTTTCATCTGGACATTGTTTTCTTCTACACATAGATTTGTATGTGGTACTGGGGTTTGAACCTAGGTCCTTGAACATGCCAGGCAAATGCTCCAACTGCTGAGCCATCGGTCCAGCCCAGGTATTATTTCTTAAGAAAGCTAAATCTTAAAAGAGAGTTTGTAAAACTCTGGTTAAATAAACAACTGTTATTTTAGCTTATTCCCCTACACTATTGATGCAGGGTTTTTGAGATGAGGCCGGATTCTCTGCTCCCACTAGCAAATGGAGTCTGGGCTGACTACAGCTTCCAGCAGTCAAAATAGCCCACTTCTAGTGTTTGCAGCCATTCCCAGTTAAAACTGGAAATTTGGGCTGGCTGCAGGTGTCTGCAGCTGAAATAGTGTTAGCAGCTCTCCAGCTAAAAGCTGGGTGTTGCAGCTCTTGGTGTGGTGGAAATTCATCTCAGGAATTCAGCACCAATCTTCTGGGCTCTTGTCTCATGAATTTGAAGAATAAAATCCACAGACAACCATGGAAGGGGGAGTAAAAGGAGTAGGATTTATTTAGGAAGAAGAGCAGAGACTCCTCAAGGCGGAGGGGTGCCTGGACCTCTAATGGAGGTTAGGCCAGGGGTTATATAGATTTGGGGTATGAGCATAATTAACATTCATGCAAAGCAGACATTGAGAAATGCATCTACATCATTGGTTGAAATCTGTGCAAAGCAGGCATTGAAACTTAGAACCAAAGTCATTGGTTAAAATCCATGCAAAGCAGGTAGCAATTCTTTCCAAGTTCCCATCTGTGTCCATCCCCATTTCTTAGTTTTCCCACCTCAGGGGCAAAGGAGTTGCTCCCACAGGTGAGCCTCATGGTCCTTTGCATATGAAGGCCCTGAGTATGCCCTGTCAATCACTCTACCAGCTGGCTCTTAGATGGGGACTTTTGTCCTGTCCTGACTACCTAGCCATTTTACTCTCTCCTAAAACTGTCTCAAGAGGACATGAACCCAACATTCAGAATACCGGCATCTTTTGGGTCATCCGTTGGGTTGATGTACTCAGCCTCTTGCTAGCAGGGAATGAGGGACCCCCGTCCCCAGTGGGAAAGGTGAGCGTGTTGCGGTGCCCAGCGGTGCTCATTCCCCAGCTTTCCCAAAGACAATCAGACACTGCAGGGAGTCAGGTCAAGCAGGAACTCGTTTATTAGCAGTCACACTCAACTTTATATAGAAACCTAGCGAAAAGAGAAAGTGCATGGAGCCTATAAAGGTCAACTTGTTTTTATGTTTTTTATGGGACCAAAAGGCCTGTCAGTCTGGTGGTGTTCTTTGATTGGCTTAGGCCTTCGTGCTCACAAGATTGGCCCAGCCTCCCATGGGCTCCTCAGCGCCATCCTTGTTGCACCCTATAGGCATCACCTGGAAGCAAGATACTATCTTCTGTGTTTTAGGCCAGGGTTTATATTGGTTTGGGTATGAGCCTTGTTTAAGATGCATGTAAAGCAGGAATAGAGAAAAGCACCAACATCTTCGATTAAATTCTGTGTAAAACAGGCATTGAAATTAAGCACCAAAACTATTGATTAAAACCTATGCAAAACAGGTAGCCACTCTTTGCGGAGATTCTGGTCTCCTTCCTTAAATAAACCCTAATCCTTTTACTTTTCCCTTCCGTGGCTGTCTGAGGATTTTATTCTTCAAATTCGCAAGACAAGAACCCAGAAGATTGGAGTTGAATTCCCAGGCTGAATTTCCACACCAAGAGCTAGCTGCAAACACACCACTCAGTGGTAGCAGGGAAAACCTCAGATCTCAGGTGGGTAATCTGCTAACACTATTTTGGCTGCAGAGACCTACAGTTAACCCAAATTACCAGTTTTAACTGGGAATATTTTTAAACACTGAAAATGGGTTACTTTGGCTCCTGGACTTTGTAGAGTGCCCAGACTCCATTTGCCAGCTGGAGCAGATTTCCAGCCTCATCTCAAAAACCCTGCATTAGAAACACACCCCAGGAATTCGGCGCCAATCTTCTGAGTTCTTGTCCTGTGAATTTGAAGAATAAAATCCACGGATAACCACGGAAGGGAAGAGTAAAAGGAGTAGGGTTTATTTAAGGAAGGAGAGTAGAATCTCCGCAATGTGGAGGTGTACCCGGAAGCAGGATACCATCTTCTGTGTGTTAGGCCAGGGTTTATATTGGTTTTGGGCATGACCCTTGATTAAGATTCATGTAAAGCAGGCATTAAGAAAAGCACCAACATCATTAGTTAAAATGTATGTAAAACAGCAAATGTTTCCTAGTTCCCATCTGTGTCCACCCTCACTTCTTAGTTTTCCTGCCTCTGGGGCAAAGGAGTTGCTCCCATAGGTGAGCCCCATGGTCTTTCGTTTTTGAAGACCCTGAGCATATGGGTTAGCTTCTAGGTGTGGTTGAATGGGGCCCATTGTCCTGACTATCTAGCCATTTTACTCTCTCTCCTAATCTGTCTCATAGTAGTACTTAAATTTAAACTTAACCATTGATGTTTAAGTATTTTAATTTTGTAAATTATGTAGATATCTTCTCTAGCAAACTTATTTGTGAAAATTAATCCCATTATGTTAAACCTGGAATTGAAGCAATTAATTTTCCCTTTCTCCTTGGTGTCAGGAACAAGGCAGAGCTTTCAATATATTGTCACCTAGAAAAATATATGGGTTAGTAATTTTGAAAGCACCTTTATTCTTATCTATTTAACTAATTTTTTTTGAGAGAAAAGGGAGAGAGAGAGAGGAAATCAATTTTATGTATTTTATTTATTTTGCAATTTGTTTTAGTTTTCCCAACACTTAGTTGTGTGTGTGGAACTGGGGATGGAACCCAAGTACTCATGCATGCTGGGCAAGCATGCTACCAATGAGCCACTGCTCCAATCCATTCAACTAATTTAAACTGAACTTTTTTTTAAATGGTTTAAGTCCCCTGAACTAAAAGTCATTTGAATCCATTTATTCTTTTATTTAACTTATGAGCACTCATTTATCTCTTTGCCAGTTTTGGTACCATGTAAGTGATAATTGATACAGACAAAACATATAGACACACAAACAATACACAGGTATTGTACAAATATGCACAAAGACCAACAGGAAACAGATCTTAGAGCCATTCCTTGAATAATTGACCTTTGAATAAAAACATCAGTAAGAACAGAGAGAAGGCTAAAATGAACTTCTATAGTTAGATAAAACAAAACTGAAGAAAAATATTAACTTAGGTGCCAAAGATCAAATGCGAATTCACCACAAAAAAATGGCCATAATTATGCTGGTAAAGGAGTATGTGGCACATCTTTATTAAATAAGAGTGCCCTTGGTCCTCAGGAAAAAGTTCTCAAAGTAAAAGATGCCTTGTATATATAGAATCTTTTTTTCCTTCTTTATTCTCAACAGGAGAGAAGGGGAAAATCCATAGGAAGTAAGGGTCCCCCTCTGTTCCTGGGTCCATCAGATCCCTTTAAGGACCTTACAGAACTGATGCATCAGCATGCTCTCTATGGAGCTGACCTCTGCAGCCTGGAGCAATGTGTACATTGTCCCAAGGCAGAATATGGACCTTCTTAAGCAGAATGTGGAACCTGGACTAGCTAGCTTTTCCAGATCCCCTCCATCTATCTCTCATGTTAACTGGCATGAGGAAGAAACTTACTGAGAAAGAAGACTTGTATATATGGGATTCTTCCATTGTTTTTCCTTGTCCCTAGTCCTAGGATTTTTTTTAAGAGAGAAGGACAGTGAGAGAGAGAGAGAGAGAGAGAGAGAGAGAAAGAGAGAGTCAATTTTATTTAGTTTTTCAAGTGGCCTTTGTTGCTCCGAGACTTCGTTGTGTATGTGGTGTTCTTGTGCATGCCAGGCAAGTGCCGTAACTGCGGAGCCACCGCTCCAGCCCCTAGTCCTAGGATTTTTATTCTCTATTTTTTTCTTATAGGTTCCTGTAATTAAATTTCCTCCCATGTGCTCAACCTCACTTTTTTTTGGAAGTTTTTGTTTTATATACCCTGTATGTTCAATTCCCCTTGCTAGAGATTTCTTGCATTCCTTCCATCTGCTTTTCTGGCTGTGGTCTTGTATTTCTCAATAGTCTCAACTCCCCCTTTCTGGGGATTTCTTGCACTCGTGTTTCAGTTACACCTCACACAAACCCTGGGGATGCCCCAACCAACCAAAATACTACTTTTTTCTCAAGCCCAAGAATAGACATTCATACCTTGGTCTGCACACAGTGTTGTCTGGTTGTTGCAGTTTGGGCCTTTCACCAATGTTACCCATCCACTCCAGAGTTTGGGTCCTCTGTTGGCCTCAGGTATTGCAGTTCCCTCCCCTGCTCTGAAGCCAACACAACTAGGCAGAGGGGACATGTCCCCTCTGAGTGGGGGGTGCCCCCTGTGGCCCCTAAGTGACATATGTAGTTCCACATTGGGCACCAAATTGTTAGAAATAAAATTGTTAGAAATACCAAGTTTTTGTAAGAAAATCAAACATGTGCTTGGAAGTGTGTGGGCAAGGCAAACTTTACTTCTGTAGAAGGGCATGCTACAGAATCAAACCAGAAAGCGCACCTGGGCAGGCAATCCACCTGCTATTATTGCTAACCTGATGCAATGCTGCCCTTCACTCTGATTGGAGGAGCTCAGGGGTACAATCTATGCAATTGGCTAATATAAAATTGAGGTGGGCACAGGAAAGGGCTACAGGTATAATGGGATACCTGTTAGGGATTTTTAAAATGGCTTCTTTCTGGCCACAAGTTTCCCTGACTAAAGTTGTAATAAATTAGTAAATATGCTTATATTGTATTGCAAGTTTAACTTTTTTGTTTTTTAAAGAGAGAAGGACAGTGAGAGAGAGAGAGAGAGAATCAATTTTGTTTAGTTTTTTTTTCACATGGCTTTTGTTGCTCTGATACTTAGTTGTGTATGTGGGTGCTGGGGTTTGAACCCGTGTACTCACGCATGCCATGCAAGCACCCATAACCACTGAGCCACCCACAAGTTTAACTTTGATAGAAAAGAAAACATAAATCTTACAAGACAAGACAGGGAGATGAGTCATCATGACTCTTTAAGACATTACCAAACTCCTGCCACAAGTTTGGTATTCTAAAATAGCCAACGGGGGCAAAGTGTACAGTATTTTAACTAGGCTTTCTAAAGTAACCAATGGGGGAAAATTGGACACTATTCTAACCAGGTATTATGAGGTAACCAATGGCAACAAATGGGGTAAATTCTTCAATCATGTCCATATAGAGAAGAGAATATCTCACAGTCCTGCATATAAGGCACAAATTCCCAGACATCATGCACTTGAGCCTCTCTCTCTTACTCGGCCCACTCTACTCCACCTTACAGAGTGCTACTTCTACCTTCACCTTCAATAAATTTGTACTTTCTGCATGCAATTCTTTGTTTGAGACACCAAAGACTTTTACCCTATCTGGACACCGTGATGATAACATTAAGATCAAATATTTTTCATTATACCACACCAATAGTGGTGACTTTGCTAGATCCTTCTCCTCTACCTTCCTGGGTTGCCAGAGCCCTGCCCTCCAACCTGGCTGCATTTCCATTTCTTTAATTCCAACCTGGAAGATTATCAGTTTGGACATCCTATTAGTCTGGCACCTGCTACCATTCCTGGTGAGAACTCTATCAGCTGGAGGAAACTGGCTCTGCCCAATAGACTCATGAAAAGGAATTTGTATAGCTTTCATAGTCACTAAGGAGGCCAGAGAACAATGTGCTGAGATCATGCTGCTTCTTTTTTTTTAATTTATTTTTTTCTTCTTGTTGTTCTTCTCTTTCTCATTTCTTCTCCTTTCTCCTTTCTCCTTTCTTTTCTCCTTTCTCCTTCTTCTTACCACCACCACCAAGGAGCTGTCGCGTTCGACCAGATAGCGGCAATAACGACATGTACATTCTTGTTGCTTGCGGAGATCTCTCTTTATTCAGGAAGTCAAACAGCTTAAATAGTAAAAGTGAACCAATCCGTAGGCTGTTGCTATGAGGAAGAAAACTCTGCTGCCGGCTCCTATTGATTGTCCCTAGGTGGTCAGATGTTGCAAGCACAAGAACCAGGAACAGCAAGAGGTCAGCTGACTTGGTTGACCAGCCACCAGCCACCATCTTAAAGCTGCCTGTGTGGCATGGGCCCCGGGTGCCGCCTGCCACATCTCCCCCTTTTTGTTTAAGATGAGACCGTGCCTGTCTTAGGTTGCCAGGATAGAGCTACATTCTTACCTGTCATTGGGTGTTGAAGTACAACTTCTTCAATCCCTGTCTTAGGTTGATATGTGCTCTTCCTGGTCTTACCTGTCTTTGACTACCTGTCTAGCATGCTCAGCCATACTTCAGGGGAGTGGCCAGCATCAATGGCTAGCAAAGCTTGGTGTAGAATTGCTGTCTGTTTACGCTGGTTACCACGTAGCTTACACATCCACCACACACCAATATGGGATGTAAGACACAGGGAACCACCAAAAACCAGGAAGCCAAACCAATTTCCTCCCCAAGCAACAACAGATTGGAAATCCTACCACCAGTGATCATAGAAACAGAGGATATATCCATACAAGCAATAATAAAACAAAAGGCATGAGACAAGTTATAAGTATGTCCTCCAAATGGTCCCAGGTCCGAAATAAAAGGAACAGTAGGTAGTCCTAAAGAAGAGTTTGTAGTGAACAGGGCAGGGTAAGAACTAAAAAAAGCAGACAGAGGTAAAGGACGAGGCCAGGCTTTTATAATATTCCAAAGTTGTCTCTGTTCCCTGCTAACAAGGGGGAGAAGTATCCCCAGTGCCAGGAGGATCATCACCATGTCGTTGCTCTTCATCATCTTGAAGGTTGCCTTCCAGTTGTGCAGGCTTGATCAATCATTCAGGTACCCAAATTGGCGGTGATGCCTCCTGTGGGAAAACACAAACAGATCCTCAGCTCCAGATTAACACTGGATCCAGGCCTTTCCATTGCCCTGATAAAAGATCTTTCCATAGCACTGAAGGCCATTTGTGTTTAGAGGGTTCAGCATGACGGATGGCAGCAGATCCTCCATCTGAGTCAAGATTTAAAAAATAAGGCAATGGAGAGTTTATCCTTAGGGGATTTAAAGGATGACCCTATTCCCCTTTTTGTTTAAACAACATGGTTTTAAGTGTCAGGTGGGCACGTTCAACAATGCCTTGGCCAATGGGATTGTAAGGATTTCCCATAATGTGCTGAATGCCGAAACTGGAGCAGAATTGCTTAAAAGTCAAAGAGGTATATCCTGGACCATTGTCCATCTTAAGTTGTTTAGGGATTCCTAATGTAGAGAAGGTTAGTAAGCAATGAGTTAGAATATCTTTAGATTTTTCACCGGTAAGGGGGGTAGCCATAAGGAATCCAGAAAAAGCGTCCACAGTGACATGAAGAAACTGTAGCTTACCAAACTCTGGATAATGTGTGACATCCATTTGCCAAAGGTGATTGGGCAGTAATCCCCTGGGGTTGACTCCCAGGGTGGGCTGAGAAATAAATGTCACACATTTGGGACCCGCCTTGATGATTTCCCGAGCTATAGCTTTAGTAACAGGGAAATATAAGCGTAGGGAGGAGGAATTGACATGAAACTTAGAATGAAAGTCTTTAGCTTGTTCCACTGCGGAGAAGATATGAGGGTCTCTAGTAGCAATGTCTGTAACATCATTACCAAAGGACAACAGGCCTGGTAGGCTGGAATGGGCCCGAATGTGTGCGATAAAGAAAGGATTTTTTCTACTCCAAATTAACTTTTGTGAAAAAGACAAGTGTGAGGCTATAGAGGAATTTGAGGCAATCATACCTGCCAATTCTAAGTTTTGAACAGCATTCACAACATATTTACTATCGGAAAGCAGATTAAAAGGTTCAGGGTGAGTTTTGAACACCTCTATAACCGTGAGAGTTCAGTTTGTTGAGCAGACGTGGTAGGGACCAACAGCGTCTGCATTGGAACCTCTGAAGTCAAAAATAAGCCCATAGATTCCATAACATCTCTTCCCCATAAATTTACTGGGAGGTTATCAAGAACATAAGGTTGAAACACACCACCATGGCCTTCTTCATCTTTCCATTTTAAGATCTTTGCGCTCCTATCAGGATTGGAAGCTGTACTCAATCCTCTGAGAGTCTGAATCACTTTATCAAGAGGCCAGGCTTTTGGCCAATCTGCAAATCTGATAATACTTTTATCAGCCC
>PVKS010032025.1:0-22927 GCA_004027875.1 Aplodontia rufa
TAACCTGTCGTTAAGACATTTTAACCCACCCTAATCTTTAACAAAGCATGACCTAGCAGCCCTTTCAGAAGGAGCTTATGCAAATAGTCATAAGATCACACTAGGGTGGCTGATGAAATGGAGGTGAAGGTCAGACCCCAATAATTGTCACAAGGTCACTCTAGGGCAGCTGACGAAATAGAATGGTCAGACTCCAACAGAAAAGTACTTTGTATTTCTCAAATGAGTGATGTAAAAGAGTAACAGTTACAATGGAACATTTATGCATTAGACAACAAAGTTGAAAGAGATGACTATTTTTATAATATATGACTTCTTTGGAAAAATACAAAAGCTTCTGCTGAAACAGAATTTGGATAATAGAAGGACAAAAACATGAACTCTAGAGTTAAGTGAGCATCTTTCCTTCTGTCCTGCTTTCTTCTCCCTTCTGAATCAGCAAAGACCACTGGAAGGTAAAGTAGGGGCCCATACATGACAGTTGTACCTTACAACTGGCCAAGACACAAAGAAATGATGACTATTTCCTACTCCAAGGATGAAACTCAAAGGAACAGAAGAAAGATAATTTCTCTAGTAAGGGGTGACTGGTTTGTTCAGAAAAAATGAGAGTTTCTGCTTGAAGGATTCCTGAGGAAAAACTGCAGTGACATAGAAAGTTAGTGAGAGTATTAAAGCTATCCTTTGATAGATATTTGCCTTGCTAAATATTTGCAGTGAGGATAAGCAACGTCCCTTGCAGGTATTTTTTTTTAAAAATGGCTATTGTAATTAATTAAGATGGTGTATTGAAAATTGAAAAAGTTTAGTGCTTCCTAATATATATTTGGCAAAATTTCAGCCAGTGTTCTTGTTGGTATCTAATCTCACAACATATGCTTTTGTGGACTGTCATCTTTTAGAATTTACAAAGGAAATAAAAATCAGGCTATTATCTGACTTCTGTTGCAAGGAAACTAATGAGCAAGAGCCATTACTCCTAATACAGTAATTAATTGGGTTTCCACTCTGTGCCAGACAGTGGGCTGGTGTCTGGGCTTGCTTAGATAAGAAGCAGTTCCTTTTCTCATGGAACTCACAGGTAAACAAATCATTGCCACATAAGTTGATGAATGGTATAATAAAGGTATGACCAGATGCCACAAACATAGAGGAGGGAGAGCTCAAATGCTCCCAGCAGAAAGCAAAGGTTTCAGAGTAGCTGGCACTTGACTTATGAAAAGACTGCAGAAAGCTGAAAGGAAAGGAACAGGAAGACCAAATTAGAGGTATCAGTATAAGCAAAGACACATGACATGTGAATGAACACAAGGTCTGTAAGTATGAGGATGAAGGTACACTGGAAAAACAGAAGAGGTGCGTACCTTTATATTGTGTCTACCTTACTTACAAATCTCCCTTTCTTTCTTGCTGCTTGGTGGTCAGATTTGTCTGACTATAACCTCCCATTCATAATTAATTGACACAGGGATCAATACTTGATGATCCTAGGGTTCATTATCAGGTCAGGAGTAAATTTAAGGAATTAATTTTTCTATTCTGTGAATCAGAATTCAGAAAGAGCCCTTCCATCTGAGTTTGGCTAACAATGGCTGTGTTAGTGAACTTTATGAGTGAGCTTTATGTTGCTTTGAACAAAATACCTGAAAAGAACAATTCAGAAGAGGAAAAGCTAATTTTTTTTTACCTCACAGTTTGCGAGGTCTCAGTCCATGGTTAGCCAAGTCTATTGTTCTAGGCCAGAAGTGAGGCATGACATCATGGCAGAAGGGTGTGGTGGAAGAAAGCTGCTCAGTCAGGAAGCAGAGACAGCATGAGGAACCAGGGACTCAACATAATATTTATGGGTCCCCAGTGAGAACTTCCTTCGGTGACACCTCATCTGTCTACAGTTAGCAACCAGTAATCCATTCAAACTAGTAACCCATCAAGTGTATTAATCCACAAATTATGTCAAAGTTCTAATAATTTAATCATTCCCCTTCCGAACATTTCTGCATTGCCTAACATTAGCTTTTTGGGTGACAACTCATATCAAAACTGAAACAATGGGATAAGGCAAATATAGGAATTTTGTAGTAGAATGCTGCTACCGTTACCTCGCAAAGCATAGAAAAACGTTTCTGATAAGAAAAGAAGAATCCTGAGAGAATAAAGATGAACACACAGGAAAATGATGCCTAGGACCCTGGTGCCTTTGCAGTTTCTGATTCCCATACCTTTTGAAGTCTGGCTGTATTCCGACCATTCATTTGATTCTGTGAGCTGCATTTGTCTTATATTAAATTTTCCTTTTATGCTTGAGCTAGTTTGAGATGGCTTTACTTGAATCCCAAAGGGTCTCATGAAAGACTAGATCAAAGGACCAAAGGTCTTCACTAGTGAAAGAAGAGATTTATTACTAATGGGTGTTCCAGAGAAGTAAAATGATAAGAGAGTTTTTGAGAGAATTGTTATAATGATGGCATGAAATTAAATATTTTTCCATTTTGAAAATTTCAGAAGTCAATTAAGCACCTATTGATGATCACAATTCAGTGTATGGCAGTAGAAGAATGCTGCCATAAAAGAGAAGAGGTCATAACATTTAGGGAAAAGAATATAAGTAACTAATAAGCTACATAATATTCACAGATTTCAAAATGAGTTAAGAATCATACTAAAAGAAAGGTGCGAGTTAATTTACAAAAATGTTAGTGAATGTGGAAATAGGGTCTATATTTTACAATATAAAAAATATAATGGTAAATAATACAAAAATTGTGGTCCTGATAGCACTCTGCTTCAAAGACACTGATTTACTGGGAGAAGTAAAAAATCACAATGGGATAGAAAATGCTAAGTGATGGCCTTCCTTATATTCAATTCATAATCTAGTTAGCCATGGGAGAGTATATAATCTCCAAATAAACCATCTTTGACTCAGAGAATTGATTGACTATCAGCACATCCCAAGGGAGTCTTATGGGATACCAAAACAGCAAGAAATCCTCAAAGAGGAGAAATCACAAAGATATCTATTAATTATCACATACTGTCTGGCCTATGGGTCATATATAACATTGGTATGCAAGCACCCATAATTCACAGAATGTATTTATTTGGTTACTTTCTGAAATGAGTGAGAATTACTGTTGGTTCTCAGTGTCACATAGCTAATAAATGATAGAGTGGAAGTTTCATTTAGAGATTTTGATTTCAAAACTGGGTTGATTTGTTGTTTTGAACTTTTGTAGAAAATTCTATATTCTTCTCTGAAGGACTTACTATGTTTGCAGCTGGTGGTAGAAACAGCAGTAGCAGTAGCAACAGCAGCAGCAGCAGCTATAGTAGTAGATAATGTACTAATGTTCCTACATGCCAGGAATTGTTCTGAATGCTTGACATAAATCAGTAGTATGGGAACCTGAAGAAACAGGCCATGATCTGGGAAAATTACTTATCTTAGCTAGAGATGGGTGTTGTTTTTCTAAAACTGCCCTTTCATCTTTCACACGTAGATTAACTGAAGGACTTGTCACAAGGATTTGTAATTTCCAAGGATTATTTTTTGCTCTAGTCTCAAATTTCTTCCCACTCTTAATATATACCTGAGAAAAAAGTGACCACATGTAGTGGCTGTCTACAAGGGGTTTGCCAGGATTCTATTCCTATTAGTCAAGGGCACAGATTTCATTTTTGTGTCCATTATGTATCAATAGTCTGAATCAGATATATTATGAGTTGTGGCTGACTTCAATTTCCTAAGCTGCTGTGTTAATGTCCTTTTGCTTCAGACTGTTATGTGCTTATTAATGTCTAAAGGTAACTGATTCCTATTGAACCTACACATCACTAAAGAATTATCAAGGATGTTATGTGCTGAGTTAACAATGAGCATCACTCTGGGCTGCTGTAATAGCCACAAAAAGACAATCATGTACAAATTTGAGAGCCTGGTAAGTGTGAAAAATAAGAAACTCTAAATTACATGAAGAGTTATACATATCTATAGAAATTCCTCTTTTGATATTTCTGAAAATGTTAGATTTCCTTCTGCTTTGCAGCCCTGAAATTATTTCAAAACCAATGTACACCAAATAAAACTAACTTTCCCTGGTTCACTGGCAACCTCATATAAAACCTGTTTTACCTACAAATGCCCCTCCTTGAAGCTAAAAGCCTTGCAGACAAAGGCAGTGAACAGTGAATGGAGGACAGGGAAGAGATGCTGGGAAATTGGAAGATCCTAGAGGTGGGCTGTGGATGGAAGGGAAAATTAACCTCCTTTAGTCCTTCGAATAAATCTGATGTAAATCAATTAAGAAAAGTTGAAGTCTTTCAATAAATGCTAACAATAAACACTATGCAAAGCAGCCCATTCTATTCATATTATGTTGGAAAAATGTACTGTTTTATGTATTGCATTGCCTATTTATCAGTTTACTGAGTTTCAGTAAAAATATTGGAAAAACAAACATTTATTTTTTATAGAACAATGGTATTTTACTTTGTATCCATCCTAGAACTTGCAGTAGCATAAGTGAATAGGACTTTTAAATTATGTTATTTTTTGAAAGAGAAAATGTTTTAAAAATTATTAAATTATTGTGGTTTTTATTTATGAATTTTTAATTTATTTAATTTGGAAATTGTAATTTCACACAAAATTGTGCTTTAGTTTAGCAATATTTACAGTGACTCTAATTTTGAATTATTTCATATAGACATTTGTGACTTACTAGTACTTAATTTTCAAGATGTTATGAATATTTACTGTTCCATTATCTAATCCTATCTGATCTCATACAGTGTCTTGCTGGATTTCACTATCTACAATATTGGAAGTTTCACAAAAGTGAATTCAATCTCTCATGGTATTATTATTTTAAGTAAAATGTCTTCAGGCTAAAAGAAAGTATTTGGTGTAATCATTAAGAAGAACATTAATAATAATAATAATAACAATTAATCATTTTTTTTAAAGAAAGAGGGTATAGTGAGAGAGAGAAAGAGAAAAGTAACTTTTATTTAGTTTTACATGTGGCTTTCATTGCTCTTAAACTTTGTTGTGTACGTGGTTCTGGGGTTTGAATTTGAGTACTCGCACATGCCAGGCAAGTGCCGTGACCTCTGAGCCACTGCTCCAGCCCTATTAAGAATAATTAAAAGCAAAAACCTTACTCTACAGGAATGAATCCTAGTCAATAACTTGAGTATATTTGGATTCTAAATGTATTCTATAAAAGGAAGAATATATAAATTTGATCACATTTTAGTAAAAAATATATATGCCTTTCATAGCTCCCAAAGGGAAAAATACCATAATGTGGATCATGATGAAGTACTTCTGTATACATGATCGCTTTAGGTAGACAATCACTGGCAAATGAGACTTGCTTGTATGGGGAAACATTACTTTTGGATTGAAATTTTGTTGGAGCCTAAGGTCAACATGACGCCTAGCCAGATGTCAGAGAGTGGTAAACAACTCTAAGGGGCCCAGCTGGCTTGTAATTAGCAAACCACCTGACCGCATGACTAAGCTATTTGGCCACTCGTTTGTTATAATTGGTTGAATGTGTTTGCACTGTATCCCTATTGGTTGTTGTAACAGATAAATTAAGAGAGTAGTGACTAGTCAGAGAAGCAGCAGCAGCAGAGACAGAGGAGAGATCAGCAGCAGTACAAGCAGTAGAAGAAAACCCTCCCATGCAGACTTAAGAGAAGAAGAGCCTCAGCTGCAGAAATAGGGACTCTCGTACAGCAGTAGAAACAGGGACTCTAAAATGTGAATAGCCTTGACTCTAAAAAAAGGATGTTTTAAAGGCCTTGCCTCTAAAAGAGGGAAGGCGGGAAGCACTTGGAGAACTTTAGCCACGGTAAAGGGAGAAATAAAGCGCTTGGAGAACTCAGGGCCAGTGGGTCTACTTCATTCCCAGTCAATCGCCGATTGAGAGCCGTCCGGTTCCTGCCGGATGGGACCGGACCGGACAAAATTTCATCATAAGACAAAATAAATTGTTGTCTATGATGTCAAACAAATATATGCTCCAAAATAATACTGTCTTATCATTGGTTTTAGGAATTGATTGTACCCAATTATCATTCTGTACTTTAATTTTCAGGCAAAGATATAGACTCTTAATATTATTTATTTTAGCAATTTTAATAAACAATGTAGTAGACATTAAAAACATACAACTCATGGTAGCATAAGTCCTATGAGAATATTTATGTACTTCCACTGTTTGTCTTTTCTCTATATTTGTACAAATGGAATGATAGTCTTATATAATATTTCAACTAAATATTTTTACTTTATTTTTAGTTTTTTTTCATTATAGGATACTTTTCACAATACTGGTAAGGCCTGTATAATATTATGTCCAATCTGTGTTCAGTAATTTACATGATCAATTCCATACGTGATAATGAGTATCTTTATACAAAAAAATTCCTACTTTATATTATTTACTTAGGCTCAATTTTCAAAAATAGATCTTTGATCTAAGTGTAGTGAATCTGTTTTGACTTGGAGTTCATAATTTCTAATGCTTTTCTAAAGCACTATTACACTTTACTGTTGCTGAAGCAAAGTAGGAGTAAGCATGTGTTATATTTTTACTACCTTAAGGCATGAGCCATTTGAATCATTAAATATTTCTGTTATGATTTAGATAAGTGATG
Source organism: Aplodontia rufa (assembly GCA_004027875.1). Classification (NCBI taxonomy): domain Eukaryota; kingdom Metazoa; phylum Chordata; class Mammalia; order Rodentia; family Aplodontiidae; genus Aplodontia; species Aplodontia rufa. Next base: position 6,670 of record PVKS010032025.1, read on the forward strand.
TCTCCCAATAGCCCATGTGTGAGACCATACAAGGATTTTCAGAGGTGAAATGATTAGTTTGTGAGAGCTATGCAGTAATTGGTGGCTTGATCCACTGATACAGATTAACTGGGTGGTAACTGTAGGCAGGTGGGGTGTGGCTAAAGGAAGTAGCTCACTGTGGATGTGCCTTTGGGGTATATATTTTGTCCTTGGTGAGCAGAGCTCTCTCTCTTTATGCTTCCTTGCTTCCTGGTGGCCATGTCTTGAGCTGGTTTATTCGACCATGCCCTTCTTCTCTGATTTTCTGCCTTACCTCAAATTCAGAGATATGGAGTCAGTCATCTATAAAGTGAGACCTTGTGGAAACCATGAACCCAAGCTTTTCATTCTTTAATTGTTCTTGTCAAGTATCTTCATAGAGACAAAAAAGTTAGGTAAAACAGCTTCCTTAGGTAACGTTGACACATTATGATTATTAAGACTTACTTTTCTTCTATTCCTGTTGTTGAACTTTTCCCCGTATTCATATATCAGTATTCCATGTTTCTAAATTGTCTGTTCTCATTTCATCTATAAGTAGGATGAAGTGTATTGCTATAGAAAGAAAACAGACTAAGAAATCTTGAATGCAATTTAATACCCCAATGTCTATGTGGCCTTTAACAAAGCAGTTATATTCTTTGATTCTCCATTCTTTGTCTTCAGGATGGAAATAAAATTATTCACTTAATAAGGTTGCATTGAAGGTTAAGCACTAACATAAATATCTTATGCAGCAAATATAAGGTGCTCAGTAAATGTTGACATCTTTTCTCTGATAGAATTGCTCCTGGACTTCATTTTCATGACTACTAAAGGAGTTATAATATGATTAGTGGATAGACTGTGTTTACTAAAGAATTAATTATTGATTGTTTTACTTATTTACCTGTGCTATGGTAGTGCCAGGATTTTTGTCCTTTTGCATATTCCAAGTGTTAAAATACTCAACATTGAGCTTTGGAGAAAGAGTAAACATAAACGTATTTTACTTTTCTAGGATTAACAAGTGTTGAGCATCATTTTAATGTGCCCACACACTCTCATAAACATAGGCAGCAGTACCTAAGTGTATGAGGCATTCAAAGAAATAGATATATTAAACATGACACAATTTATTATTTTTCCCATCACTGAGAAACATTAGTGAGTTGATGGATTTTTAAGCATTAACATACACCAAGACCACAAAGGCCAATGTCTAGAAAAAAATCAGGCATTAGTTTCGTTGAGTTAATAAACTGGCTTCTCACAGACAACTTAGTTAACTGTAATCAAACTGAAGTTTAAAAATACTCAGAGTTAAAATGACAGGCACTAATTAATTTTCCAATTAGTTAAAGATTGATTCAGCATGTCATTCTAAAAACTGTACTGCCATTTAAAGAACCAATCATTCATGTTGACAGAAGTTGTTCTGTGTTTAACATCCCCATTAGGTGTGCAGCCTCACCCTATCTCTATCAATCATCCTGGTTTCCACTCAGCCTTTCCTAAGTGAAGTAGTGAATGGTTGGTCAGCTTTCATGCATGTATCAATCTTTTGCAAGGTAGATAGTGCTATTACTAAAAGTTTTGATCAGGCACTAAGAATTTTTTTTAAATGTTGCTTTTAGATATTCATGAAGCCCCCTTACATAGAATATTTATTAAGATGCAGGAAACTCAGCTTCTAATGTGTGATTTTTCAGATAGAGCACCAAATTTCCTGAATAATTTTTTTCTCCTCAGAATAAAATGGGATATTATTATATTTCCTACTTTAAAAGATCATTACTTCTAATTGTATAATATGTGTAGGAATCCTACTCTTAGATTATCACTTGGCACATACTAGGACCTCAATAGAAATTCTGAATGAATGACTCATTTTTGAATCATTTATTAAACTCAAATTATAAGGGAACTAAGTTAGAAGTATGATTCTTTTTCATTTGTTAAGTTGACCTGTATCATAAGATGCCAAAGTTATAAAAGTTTTCTATGGAAATTAAAGGCAACACATTAGTTTTGAATATTTCTTTAATTTCAGTTGTTACAGGTCGTTGGGCTGGGGATTTATCTAATTGGTAGATTATTTGCATATCATGCCCTAAGTCCTGAGTCCCATCCACAGTACTGCAAAACAAATAAACAAACAAAACCCAGGTTTTTACAAAAACATTATATACTTTAAGTGTGAGATTTCTTTTATCAGACATTTCTTTAATTTGAGAATGAAAAGGGAAGTAGACTACCTTAATTATGACTGCATTTTGTGAAATATGAGTTTTGAAAAAATATATCTATATCTCTCAAAATAATTTCCCATAGTATTAAATCAGCTTTCTTGGTCCAATGAAAGTATTTCAGACTGATAGTTCAATTATGGATTCAAAGTGAATAAATACACATCAGGTATTTAACATTCTAAATGTTTCTTCTTCTATCGCATGTCTCTTAATGAGGACCCTGTACTACACAAACCTCCCATTCTCCTTCTTGTTCTAGAAGGGGCAGTGTCTTAGGATAGTCTCTGTTTAAGTCCCAGACCTGTCTCTTACACACAGTGTATATTGAATCACTTCAACTCGCCATGCGTAAGTTTTCTCATCAATAAAATGGTAATAATAAAAGTATACCTTGTAGGTTCTCTGAGGACTAATATACATTATGTACATTATCATTTTAAGCTTTTTCGTTGGGGTTTTCTAGACCTTACTTGAATGCCAAGTTAAACATTATTTGAAATGTCAGCCTGCCTCAGAGATGCCCATCTACCTGCTGGGCTTCCTTGGAGAATTGCTTGTAAAAAGGTACTCACAATCATGTAGCCTCCATATTTAGGAAAGAAGGTGGATGTTTCAACCACTTTGAACCAACTGGAGTCCCTTTTCTGGAAATCTAGTAATTAGTAGAAAGATAAAAAGTGAAAAAGAAAGTGTAAACAAATCTTTCTCTCACTCTTTCTGTCCCTCTCTCCCCTTCCTTTTGAGAGGAACAGAGAAAGAGATAGGGATATGCACAAGATGAACATTAAAAGTGCACAAACTGAAGCTTTTTTATGGAATCGAGTGTATAGCAACAGAGCTTTATATCTGTGAGGTTGGCGTATTCCACCTGCCACACGCAGGCAAAATGGAACAAGTACATAGAAATGTGCAAAAATGATGTAGAAAAAGAGAAAAAATAACAACTTGACAAGTTTAAATGCCTGGTCACACACTTACCTAACGTTCTTATTATAAATTCTTTTCTATTAATGCCAGCAAAATTTGGTTTCTGATTATTAAAACCTAAGTTATAGCATAAGCATGGTAACATGAAGAAAAAGTAAACAAAAAATCACAATCAGAGAAACAATAAATAGCGGATCACGAAGGTTGAAAGTGAAGAATGTAGACATGCGAATCCTATTTCTATGTAATTATGAAATTTAAGTGACAAATTTTACTGGGTTACCTGCCTGGTGGCCAAAGAAAGTTTAATTAAATGCATTATTTATATTATACATTAGAAACAAAATGCAAATTAACTTACCAAGTATATAATTTCTCTTGATTTATAAGTTTTCTTTTTAAAATAGGTAATACCAGAATGATATATTGAATAATGTTTTCAATAAATCTTTAAAAGAAATGAAATACTCTGCTTTGTTCAAGTGCTTGAGCCCTTCAATATTAGTGAGGATATAACAAATTACACTGAGTGAAAGAAATTGAGAGGCTAATAGAATTCTGCATATATTAGCAACTTGACTGAAGAACAAAGTCTATAGTAAATAGAGCAGTGAATGGTTAGCATATACTTTAAAATACTTTTGTAATATAAATTTTCTCAAACTTATATTTTAATAAAAGTGAAATATGGGACAATTCAATCAAGTTTGGTATGGTATGTCCAAAATGCAGCTATATTGAGTGGGAATATTATTCATCATACTGGTAATTAATTAAGGAGCTTAGCCAAGATTTTCACTGGCAAGATAACCATTCACACTGTCATGAAAAAAATTTTGTTTAAAGTACAGGGACAACACATAGAATTTCTTTATGCCTGAACAGTAATATAAATTATATAAATGACCTTGTCATAACATTGATTTGTTTTGTTCTTATTTTTAAAGTATTATTAATGAATAACTTAACTACTATAAAACTCCCCCAAGGTACATATACTGTTTCTGTAAGGGTTCCCCACTTTTGTTAATTTTTGGTCACTAAGATTTCTCCTGTGGGTCTTTGAGTGGTCTTCTAAATGGCCTTCTTATTTGTAGTTTTGCTTTCCCAGTCTTATTCCACAGTGAATCTGTGTCAGAATCACTTTTACAAAAACAAGTCTTACTATCTTAACTATTCATTGCTTCATTACAAACAATAGTGAAAGACAGACATCTACTTTCATTCTTCTGCATATGGATATCTATTTTTCTCAGCTCCATTTATTACAGACACTTTCATGTCTCTGATTTATAGATTTTTAGTAACTTTGTTGAAGATTAGTTTGCTATAGGTATGTGGACTTATTTTTGTTCTGTTGAACTTGGTGTTGGTTTTTTATACCACTGCCATACTGTTTTAGTTACTATAGTTGCATAGCATATTTTGAAGACATGTATTGCGATGTATCCATCTTTGTTCTCTGTTCAAGATTACTTTGATTATTTGGGGGTTTTGTTGTTCATATAAGTTTTAGGATTGTGTTTTCTACTTCTGTAAAGAATAAACCTTGTGTTTTGATGGGAATTTCACTAAATTGATAAATTGATTTAGATAGTATGAACATTTTATCAATTTAATTCTGCCAATCATTGAACGTGTCTGTTCTTTATTTCTTACAATAAAGTATTAATTATTTCTGTCCAAGCATAGGAAAAGTCTATTCAGTTTTTTCTGTAATTTTTAATGTTTTCATCTATATCTTATAGTTTTATTGTAGAGATTATTGTTATGTTTGGTTAAATTTATTTCTAAGGTTTTTTTCTTTTGTAAGTACTGTGAGTGAGATTGCTTTCTTAACTTTTTCTGGTATTGGAGTATACAAATGATACTGATTTTTGTTAAAGTTTATTTTGTTTCCTACAAATTGACTGAATTTCTTTAATAATCTAAAGAGTTTAGTTATAAAATCACGTTGCTGGCAAGTAGGGGTAATTTAACTTCTTCTTTACTCTCTGGACACAATATCTTTCTCTTGTCTTATTGATCTACAACTACCGATATTACATCAAATAAGACTAGTAAAAATGAACATCTTTGCCCTATTCTTGATCATTGAAGAAATGATTTCATCTTTTCCCATTCAGTAGAATATTGTCTTGGATTTTTCATATATGCCTTTATTGTGTTCCTTTATTCATTCCTTTTATACCTAATTTGTTGAGTTTTTATCATAAAAGGTTGTTGAATTTTAGTGAATGATTTTAGCGCATTTATTAAAATGATCATACCATTCTTGTTCTTCATAAAATACTATATTATTATAACATAAAATATTTCAACATCCTATAACTAAAACAGAGAAATTATAACTAACACAAATTTTTAAGTTTAAATATTTGTATTAATTCAGACTCTTTCAGTTTCAAAAGAACATCATTTTCCCAATAAAGGTTCTTGAAGAAAGTTTTGTGTTGTCTTTCATATAAATAAGCATTTACTAAATGAAAGTGACTAGTTGGTGTTAATTAAAAGTAAAATTGTATAACTTTATTCTTTGAAGTAGAATAATATCTCAACATAAACCAAAGATGAAATCTCTAGGTATTTTGATGAAGTATTAAAATTGATTTATTATAATGAGTAAAATTGCCTGTGTATTCCATTTGTGCAGTAGATTGTGCTACTACAATTCTTTTCAGGGCAATTTGGGGTTTAAATGATTTTTAGGTAACTGGAAATGGATTATGTATGGATCTGCCTGACTGAAATATCCCTTATGAATAGTATAGATAGAGCAGAAATATACAAAAATATTGCACATCACCAGATCATGTTAATTCTTCTAAATCGTAGTCATATTTCTAATTAAGATATTTCCTCAGTGCCTTTGAGCTCACATTACTCTATGGGAGAAGTAATTACAATAACTGTATTTGATTCCTTGGCTTTAAATTGTAGGTAGATTTTTGTAATTAAGATTTACTGCTATACCAGACTGTTAGAGACAACTTTCTATCCATTTCATAGTAATACACAATTAGTTCTGTATGTCTGTCCAAATATTTGATGTTTCACCGGATTTTTTCAAAATTTATTTGGAATATATTCCAAACAAACATAATTACTTCTAGCAAGGCAGTTATGATTACATATGGATTGAAAAAAACTGAAGACAAATGTATTCAGGTGCTACAAATATCAAAATTCAAATTGTTGCATATATTGTATTTGATAGCCTTTTAAAGTCTGAAAAACTAACTCTGAAGGACTCTTGAAATTATTTGTACAGTAAACAACACTCTAGAATGATTTCAAAACCTAATGAAAAATTGTTTCCTATCATGTTCTAAGACATTTGGCCTAGTAGTGCAGGTACCAGTTTTTTCCAGGATGCCACTGGACAGTACATCACTCAAGTTCCATTTGCAGTATGATATAACAAATTAAACCCTATACTATCCCTCTCTTAAGTCATAGAATACACCCAGTAGGAATTGCATTAATAAGAACTGTCTATGGGTATACTTAAGTACACTCCAAATCAGAAAATACTTAAATTTGGCCAAGCCTGAGTATGCCTTCATAAAATAAGGAAAAAATTCCCTGACTTATGGGAAAAGGACAGTCTCTCAGTAAAATATAGGAGGCAAAACAATAACAACAAAACAATAGGACACACTAAATATTTCTTCTGATTAATGTAATAGAATTTTATTTTCAATAAGCATAAATACATTAATTTGGAAAACATGTGACTTGTATCAGAAAAATCCAGCCTGATTATGAATCTGGGGTTTACAGACATTTCAAATACTGTAAGAGAAAACCTTGCACCTTATTTTCTCTCTCCAGCCTCTCAAAACTGCAAAAAAAGAACACTACATGCATAATTTTTTCAGATAAAAGAATGTATCTACTAACCAGATAAGCACAATGGGTATAATAAAATCAGGGAATTAGTCTGCCTTTCATCTGATAAAATACTTCAGAAAGGCCAGTGATTCTTTTAATGAGTGTCCTTGAGCAATTCATTTAACATGTTTCAACCTCCATTTTGCTCTTTTCTAATCTAAAAGATTAAGACACATCTACTCCCCAGCAATGTTGAGGTTTAATTTCATTTGATTCAAAAGCCTTTGGGCTTTTTTCCATGATCAGCTGGGCTGGATTTCAAAAAGTTCTGAACTGTGAGGATTAGTGAAACAAAAGTGATGTCATGGAATGTCTCTCCTTTGCTAAAAATTCGGATTCCTGAAACTTCAATTTTCATGCTCTGATAGGTACTCTAAATATCTCTAGTGATATGTACATAAATAACATACTTTTCTGATATAGGCTGGCTAGGAAGCACTTCATGACTAATGTGTTGTCTTCACCAGCTGAAATTGCCATTCACCTCAACATGAGAAAAATACGGGTAGTTCAATTCCCCTTTGCTGAAGCCCTTAGGCATTATCTGTGAAGAAGGAATTCTCAAACTGTTACACATGGAAGAGAACATGTAATGGGCTATGTCATTTTTAAACATGATGTTATTTCAACTTTAATATAATGACTAAACATGTCACACCATGTATAATCAATATCCTCAGACAACAGTGGGAAAAAAATAATGTGGTACAGATAACATTATAGAAAACAGACTGCAAAAGAAATATTCATATTCTTTTAAATAATCTAGGATCTCTGCATAAATCACAATTGGTAACATACTAATCCACCTCGCTGAAGCTGAAAATATAGTTTGGCCATAGAACAAGTATAGCGGTTTCTCCTGAGTTGTCTTATCTTTTTTTATTTATCCCTGCTCCTGATTCATATGTTGAGGCCCTAATACTCAGTGTGATGGAATTTGGAAATTGAACCTTTAGAAGGTGATAAGAGTTAGAAGAGATGAAGTTGCTGCCCTTATGATGGAATTAGAGTTCTCAGGAGGAGAGACAACAGAGAACTCACATCTCCAGCTAACCCAAGCAAAAAGACACAAGATCATAAAGTGAAAAGGTAGTCACCTATGAGCCGGAAGCAGAGTCCTCAAAATGAAACCTACCTAGAAGACACCTTGCTTGCTGTTGAGATCCAGAACTATGAGAAATATGTTATTAAAACTAGCCTATTGTGTTTTCTTACGGAAGCACTGGCTGTCTGAAGCATGTTGTATTGTCTTTATTTATTTTTGAACCCCCAAATCATTTTGTTATAGAATTTTTTCTTCTGTTAGCATGAGCATAGTGAAATACATATCATTGTTAGGATAAGCATTTACTGTGTTGTTCTTTGATTTACTAGACAGCAATGTGTCACCTCAAGTGGATCATTTTTAACAGCACCTTCTATAGCAAAATTATTTTTAAAAAATCAGGAAATCAAAGAAATGTAACTTTCAGAAAAGAAAATCAAACAGTAGATTTTTTCCTAAATAATATTTCTGTCTCACTGTCCCTCTCTCTTTAAAAATTAATAATAATATTTCTGCAAACAAACAAAATACATGGCATACTAATACTTCATAATTATTTGTGTATATTCTGCATAGTTTTTGAAAAGACTTACAGATAGTTATTTGACTGCCACCTTATAAATGTATATTGGATGCAGTTTAATGCAGAATAAAGGTTTATTAAATGAGGAATGATTTTAAAATTCTAATTTGAAAGTAACATTTGCATTACTAAATCTCAGTGGTAAGTACTGCAAAAGTTACACTTACAAAATAGCTTTGTGAAGCTATTTTGTCAGTGATATTTAGAGATGGAACAGTAGTAAAAAAACAAAAAAAGGACATTTTAGTAGATATTGTTTGTAAATTTTCTAAATACTACATACTCCTTTACTAGTTACATTTGGATTCCTACAGCTGGTTCTTTTTTCTTTTATTGTAATTAGATTTTATAATTAAAGTGCGTTACATAATACCATAAACATTCAATAAATGGCATATCACTATCATAGTGTTATTATTTTAAAATGTTAAGAAAAAAGCATTATTAATTAAACTATTTTCTGAATGTACATTTTTCCTTTTTGATGAATTCCTAAATAAAATTTAAAATAAATAAAATTTTTTCCTTCACTATGGTTGCTTTATGAAGGTTCCCTAGAAACATACCAATGGTAATAGCAGCTGTGTATACTCACAAATAGTGGAAATTATCCTTTAAGAACATTTGTTAGCATTGCAAGTGAAAACTAGGATTTATTTGGTTTACTTTTTTAAAAGACATCCTGAATGTAATTTTTTAAAAATGCATTTATTAGGGGCTGGAACAGTGGCTCGGTGGTTACGGCGCTTGCCTGGCATGTGCGAGTACATGAGTTCGAACCCCAGCAACACATACACAACTAAGTGTCCTAGGAATGAAAGTCATATGAAAAATTAAATAAAAATTGCTTCTTTCTCTCTCCCTCTCTCTCTCTCTCACTGTCCCCTTTCTTTAAAAAATGCATTTATTAGTATCTTAATTTTGAGAAGGTTTTTCAATATTCTTTACTAACTCTCCAACTTGGGATAATATTTTTTATTTATTTATTTGTATAATTATAGATTACAATGTATAGTGATCTTTCTTAGGAGTAGTAATAATTTGCATATATTTTGGTCCAATTTTGGAATTTCTGGAGTAGACTTCATTCTTGGCATCCAGATTGAAGTGGATATAAAATGTGGTTTAATTTTAAATGATACTTTTTCTTAATCTCTCTTTCTCTCTCTCTCTCTCTCTCTCTCACACACACACACACACACACACACACATACACACACACACACACACCAGACACTTCCTTAGAAAATGGCCCCAGATAATTCTGTTACCTAAAAAATGGTACCCTTGGGGTACTGAAGTAGCACTTATTATAGGAGAAATATAATAAGTAAAGATAAAGGCATCATAAGTGATGTAAGACTTTAGTTTTTGTGTGGAATAAGATGAACAGTCATAAAGAGGGATTTTGATCTAGTTGGCATCTAGCAGATAAGCACTCAAGTAATAATGTGTAAGTGCAAAAACTTCAACAACCTTCATGTTTAGAATGAGCCCATAAGTACTTCTGACAGGTAACCAATTTATAGTATTTTGCTATCTCTCTCCTTCAGCATTCAGTTGTAGTTAATTATTTTTGTGTATCTCATCCTTCTCCCAGTGTCACTACTTTTTTACAACCCTGAATTGAAATTTTCACTAACATTTTTCATATAGTAATTGATCAGCAATGTTGAAAAATTTAATAAATAATTTAATTCCAGGTTTAGTGTTTTTCCAAATAAGCCTTGATACTTCTCACAAATACTAGGGCATAGGATGTTCTTTTGCTGATCTCAGGTTCCTAGGTGCTGGCAATAGCAAAGAAAACCTACAGCAACATCAGTTTGGCTATGGATGCTGCCTAATGGTGTGTTAAAACTCTGCAAAGAAGAATAACTTGCTGACATGATGCCTCCCTCCTGAAGGGACACACACAAATGCTGACTCCTTTGTTTTTTTAATTGGTCAGTTGCATCCTATAAATATTGGCATGAAAAATAATATGCCCTTTCAAATTGCCCTGGACATAAAATCCCTAACCAAGCAAAATCTAGACTGCTCATGTGTGATTGAATGCATCCCTTCCCTTTAGGGGAATGATGTACTTTCCTTTTGAAGCTATGTTTAATGTTCTATTTGGTAAGCATGTACCAAGGTGAGTTTCTGATCATCTAGGCTTATAAGTTCACTGCTTTGCATGTAGGAAAGAGAAAAGCAAAATAATCTGAGATTCAGGAGTATGACTGAAGGAAAAAGGAGCCGTCTGTAACAAATATTGTGTCAATAGTGTTAAAACAGCTCGTAGGTTATAAAGTAGAAATTTAATAAAATAGATATGAGTTTCTAATATGTTTAAAAATTAATAGGTAAGGAGAATGAAAGAAAACATTTGTTGATTAAGTGAAATGTAACTTTTAAAGGATTATTTCAATTTTTACGGATAAGCAGAGACATGGATAAACCTCCATTATGTTATATTGTTAGGAAGTAGTACGGGTCAGATTTTTACTCAGGCCTATTTTTGGCAAAATGTCTTAAAATTTTTCATCATCCTACATCTTCTGCACAGTACTTAAAAGTACTTTTCTTTTTTAAAAGAGAGGGACAGTGAGAGAGAGCGAGAGAGAGAAAGAATCAATTGTATTTAGGTTTTTATTTGGTTTTCATTGATCCAACACTTTGTTGTGCACATGTTGCTGAAGTTTGAACCAGTATCCTCACGTGTGCCAGGCAAACACCATAACTGCTGAGTCACCACGCCAGCTCCTAAAAGCTCTTCTCATCTTTATCTAATTGTAGAATAGTCAAGGTCATGAACTAGAATGCTTGAAATATACAAATGATGCTAACATAAGGCAGACTGCAGTCAATTTAATCATAAGAAGGACACAAAGGGTAGGTATACTTTAGCCATGGCTTCCCTACCAAACTCAGATTTGAATAGCAACTTAGGAGACTGGTGTAGTTCAAGTTCATAAAGATGGGGAGAGAGGCATTTTAGGCAGAAGGACAATAGTAAAATGGAGATATAAAGTATGGTGATTAGCAGAGAACATTAATTCTGTCTTACTGGAAAATTAGACAACAGAGAGGAGCATAGAGAGATAACCTTAGATAGTTAGACATAGATGGAGTGTGGAGAAGTTTGATTTCCTGGGGAGAGAGGCACATTTATCCTTTGAATAATTGAAGTTTTCTGACAATTGCAATGCCATGCTCAGAAGGCTTTTTTATTTTTTTAGTAAGATTAATTTAGCAGTAGAAAGTAATATGGATGAGAACTGGGAGATGCCAAAGGCAAAGTTAACAAGTAGACACTATTACAAGGACATCAATTGGAGAAACTTACAATAGTATGAAAAGTCTTATGGGAAAAAGAAGGTAATAAGAATTGAAAGCCTACTACGGACCAGCATTTTAGTGAGTATACTGCATGATTAAATATATCATATCATTCACATTTCATCATCCCTGTTATGGTGTTGCCCGTAGAAATGGAGACAAATATATGAGAATGAAGCTGCAGAGAAAGAGTGAACATAACATGTGATAGGTTATAGAATCTACTCAAAGATGATTCTGAAGCTTTATGTTCAGTTCTTAAAATGGGCTGCATCAAGATGGTTTCCTTTTGAAGTAGATGAATCCACCTTTGGAAATACTGAGTTTGAGAAATTGGGTTCTTTCTAGTAGGCAAAGTGGTTATTGAACTTCAGGTTTACTCAGGGAAACTAGGGTCAGGTAGAATTTTAATCAGAAGCAAACAAATGTAGTGATAATAATAACATCACATACATAGAGAAAACACTTTATCTCCTTATTTCCTACTATAATCCTATGAGATACAATATAATTTTATATTTACACATGTATTAGCAAAGTTTGAGAATAGAGACCATGTACTATTTTAGCGGGATGTTGTTTAGTAGATTTTATGCTTAGAAAATTTTGATAGGGTTGGGAGTAAGGTGCAGAGAGAAATGCTAGTGGGCATGAGAAATTTAGGAATTGTTGAAATGACAAATTCATGTTGATGATCTTTTCAGGACTTTCCTGGAAGCTACTGAAACCTTCATAGGTATCTTCTGATCCCATATCAACCTCTTACCCTTAAAACAGTATTCTATTTCCAATTCTTGTACAAATTCTGTTATTGTTTGGAAATTGAATCTGACCCCTGATGACAAGTGGGTTTGAGGAATTTATTTTCTACCAATCACACACCACACACGCACGCACACACACACACACACACACACAGAAGCACCTAGAGGCTTAGGAAATAAATTTAAATAAGAATTCTAGTTCACAAGTAACAAATGCAGATCTTAGACCAAGTTTATTTAACATCAAAATGCACTTATTTAATAATTATAAGATATGTCCAGTTAACCAGGGAAAAAGCCACAGAACAGGCATGGCTAGGTTGGTTAATAAGCGTTTTGTCTGTGACATGAGATAGCAAAGTGAAAAGTTTCAGCATTGCTACTCTCTTTAAAGAACTCTTAAAAATCTTCTTTGAGAGAACCTAGAAAGCTTCAAGACACCTAGAATTTGAACTGTCCTATACCTTATTTTACTCCTTTCCCTGATTTGATGTGGTTGAATATAAAGTTTCACCTACTGATTGAGGAAAGAAGTTAATGAATAAAAGATTGAGACTGACCACCTCTCTTCCCCTAATAGGGCAACATTTGTTTATAGGACAATGTAGGTAGAGTGAGGAGAAGTCTTACCTCTGAATTAAAATTGAAGCACAGATTAATATCTAATACTAGAATTATTGAGCTGAAACTGCTTTGTGTGTTAAAGTTGGTTAGAACTTCCTATTACCTAAGAGTGGGAATGAAACTCATGATATGAAAACAATTTTACATTTTAGGCGAAGATTACCATCACTGAATAAAATTTAAAGAAGTTATTGAAAGTGAAAATACAGTTGCATTTCATCCCATTGTTCATAATTTGGTCAAAATGACTGCATCAATATTTAGGAAATTCAGATCAGCAAAAATATAAGGGATTAAAAACAAAAAAAAAACATGATAGAAGGAAAAATCTCACTGTAATCCATAATTAGATGTGTATTAAGAGTACCCCATTGTGGTTATTTTGGTGGAATCAATAAAAATATTTGGGACTTTTGAGAAATAGGGACAAAATACAAAATGTGTTCCAAGATCTAATTTTAGTCCCTTATAAAATGACACAAAAAATTCTCTTTTATTTGTAATTCGTTAAAAATGATATTCTGCATTTCTAAATATAAAATATAATTTTGTTTAGGAAACAACTTCTCATCCTCATGCATTTTTCTATTTTTCCTTGTTTTGGTGTTCAAATTACTAAGAATATTGCTAAGCAAATATTTCTGTCATATCTTGTTGATGCTCCACGGAGCGCTTCGGAGCAGACAGTAGGCGAGACAACCTGAGTCAGCTGGGCCACTCCGTTCAGAAGGAGCCAAACAGGACGAACAGCGGCCGGGGGAAAGAATTCAGACTCACACATGGATGGCGGCTTGAAATTTTCTCCCTTTATTTTTCCCGCACATCCGTAGATATAGCGAGAGCAGGCTGCTAGGGGACCAATAGTGAAGTGGCAAACTAGCTTATTTCAGCCAATGAGGGACTATTATGTTGGTGGCGTCATCTATCATCGACCGGGAAGATGTGAAGAGAGAGAGAAAGCAGCACTCCAGCGCAGGCACGTAGCTCGCCTTGCTCAGAGCACGTGAAATGTGAAAGGGGGAGGAGAGAGAAGTATTATGGCATCCAATATGGCAATTTTTCTTTTGCAAAGAGCCCCACAATTCCCCTATATTTTTTTGTTTGAAGGCCAATAAATTGGCCAGAGACCAGGGTGGGGGCTCCTGTCTTAGGTTATTCCCCTGCTTTATGGAGAACTTTACCCTTCTTTGGATACCCGCACAGCCAATGGTCTCTATGGGGAAATCGGCCAGAGACCAGGGTGGGGGCTCCTGTCTTAGGTTATTCCCCTGCTTTTTGGAGAATTTTACCCGTCTCTGAATACCCGCACAGCCAACGGTCTCTATGGGAAAAAACCCATCATCGGCCAAAAGGGCAATAGTTAGCAATGGCAAGTATTGTACTTGGATGTTTACAAGCTGTCAGGAGCAGGAAAGTTACAGAGAAAAGTTTGTTTCGTCCCAGACAGTCCTTGACTGGCTGGCACAAGACCAGTGTCTTTGGAGAGCCACTGCAACAAGGGAGTCCCCGATTGGCTGATATAAGACCAGTGTTTTTGGAGAGCCACTGCAGCAAGGGAGTCGATCTGATTCCAGATTCCAGAGTGCTGGTGGGCATTGTGTTCCCAAAGCCGGTCTATGTCGAGTGTATCTCCCCGAACAGGAGCATCAGAGTTGGGTGGATTATTATGGTTCCTGGAAGAGATCAGAAGGGTAAGGCTCCTCAGGGGAGTTTGAGCCCCCTGGGTGTTCGTTAGTACTGGGAGGGCAATGCTTGAGATCCCTGGCCGGGACCCAAATTGGCTTGGGCTCATCAGTTGGAAATACACAGCCAAATCCTCGCCCTGTGGTGATCAGTGGGTCAGGGCCTTTCCATATCCCTGTGAGGGGGTCTCTCCATCTGACCTTGAGGGTCAGGTATGGCATGCTGGTGGTCCAATGTTTTTGAAAAGGAGAGAAATGGTCTCCTTTGGAAAAATTTAAAATATTTAATGTAAACAGGGCCATTTTAAATTGATCATGAGGGGAGAGTGTCCCCCTTTTTTGTTTTATTAATTGAGACTTAAGGGTGTTATTATGCCTTTTGATTATGGCTTGACCCTTAGGATTATGTGGAATTCTTGTGGTGTGGGTAATGTTCCACTTTTGGAAGAAGTTAGCTAGGGACTGACTAATAAAGCAAGGCCCGTTATCAATTTTTATTTGATCTGGTAGACCTAGGGTAGCGAAGCATTGAAGAAAGTGGTTGATGGCATGCTTGGCCTTTTTGCCAGTATGTGCAGAGGCCCAGCAAGCATGGGAGAAGGTATCCATAGACATGAAAATGAATTTAAATCTTCCAAAGGCGGGATAATGGGTGATGTCTGTTTGCCAGAGATTACTGGGTCTTAGGCCTCTAGGGTTAACTCCAGGCCCTTGAAGGGGGGGGGGATTTTTAGGAAAAGGAGGCAGGATTTGCAAGTTTTGATAATCTTTTTTAAGTCTTTTATTGGAACCTGGGGGAAATGATGGTGAAGGTCTCTCCAGTTAGTATGAGTAAGGTGATGGAAAGAGGCAGCTTTTGAGAGTGTGTAACACTCAGAAGGATTGGAAGCAAGGGAATCAGCAAGAGCGTTACCATAGGTCAGGAGTCCAGGCAACTTCTGATGTCCCCTCAAGTGTTGAATATATATGGGATTAATTTTTTTGTTTAGAAGATATCGAGTTTGGATCATAAGAGGGGTGATGGGGTTGTCATCCATTTTAATGTGGGCATGAACAAGGTTAGGAAGGAGGTTGACAACATATAGACTATCAGAAACAAGCTAAAGGTCGTGTGAACCTTATTGAGGGCAAGGACAACTGCATAAAGCTCCTTGAATTGG
>PVKS010032026.1:0-22928 GCA_004027875.1 Aplodontia rufa
ATATATATATAAATTCATGCTAAGTGTAACCATTGATAAACTTATGAAGTTCTTTTCCCCCCAAATAAAAGTTTTTTTCTTATTGTTTTTGTACTTCCTGGCCTCTCATCATATTTACAAAATTTGGGCTTAATCTAAGCCTGAAAATGTTAAAACTGAAAAATTATCCGTCTAGTCCCATAACTTTTGCCCTTGCTTTGAATGGCACTAATGCGACATGAGCAATACATATTAAGGTCATACGTGATTGACTAGCCATGTTCTGGAAACTCGCTAAAAATGAAAATCAGTAGTTTAGGGAAATTACTGAATTCTATTTATTTTTATTTTAAAAGGAGCTGGACTAAAAATGCATCTGCTTTAATAGCAAGTCATCCTAACTGATAATACCAATCAACTGTGAGGTCTCCCAAAGACAACTTCTCTTTCACAGACACGTTAGTTGAATTAACAAGAAGAGAGCGAATCAAATTCTGAAAGCAAAGTCAAAGCTTTATGTCCTGAGAAGGAAACTTCTGTGAAGTGTCATAAATAGGGATATAGAAAGAATATATACACACATACATGTACATATGAGTATTTGGGTACAGTTCTTTAAGGTCATTAGGAGGTTTCTGTTAAGGACAGATGGCAGATGTGGCAGTGGTCCCATAAGATTATATTGCCTAGGGTTGGAGATGGATCAGTGGCAGAGCACTTCCCTAGCATGCTCAAGGCCCTGGGTTCAATCCACAGCACCAAAACACACACACACACACACACACACACACACTCACCTAGTGTGGGAAGAAAGAGGGAAGTGGTATTGGCCAAAGTATATTGTTATATTGTGTGCATGTACAAACCTGCAATGACAAATCCCATCATTATATACAACTACAATGCACCAAAAAAATGTGGGCAATCACATTATATCACCTACTGAGGTCATAGCCTCATAGCCGTCTTAGCTTGTGTAAGTGCACTCTGTGACCATAGTGTCACGGCATTTCATCCAGCCGTGTCTCCATATGGCTGTCTGCTCTTCATCAAACCTAAGCATAACAACGGACAGTTCGCCCTAGCTCTTCCATCTTCCTTTTGAATGCCCCATGCCATGTAAAACCTTAAATAAATAAATCTGTTACGCTTTTCTCTTGTTAATTTATTGTTGGAGGAGTATTGGCCATGACCTTTATGGTGGTGAGAAAAGGGTCACATCTTTCCTCCTCTGCAGCAGTAAATGGCCATCTTGAACTATTTTGTCATCGATAACTCATCTTGGAAATGGCACCTTCACGGGGACCTTCAAGGTCACGCATGGATTGAGTGGAATGGACCAGGCTTCTCAGACATGCCTGTGGGTTCTTCCTGCCTTCCCTTCCACCCAGGCAGGAAAAGTGTAGGTTATTAGCGGAGATCAAAACGTAAGCTGGACCAGCAGGCAGCCAGACCAAGTACATTTAGATATACCCAAGTGTTTTCCCATAAGTTAAACCTGGCCTCATTTGACCAAAAAATTTCATAAATGTCTTTTAAGAGTTTTCTTATACTCAAGATAAGATTTTAAAATGTGAGGCAAGTAAGATTTTATATGCTCAGATATATGTACAAAAGTGAAATACTATCTAGTGATGAGTAAATAATTTGCCAATTAAAGATAGCATCTTTTTGATTTAAAAATCTGTCTATGACTGGGAAGGTAAAACACTGGTATAGCACTTACCTAGCATGTGTGAGGTCCTAAGTCAGATCCCCAGCATCCTCCCCACAAAAAAAAATCAAATATCAATTTAAATGCAAATTCATTCTTAGGGCATTTCCCCTTAAACCATATCTCTCTCTCTCTCTCTCTCCTTCTGAATCCAGCCCCCTCCAGTCCTATCCTGCATTGGAAAGGATTTTGAATTTGTATATCTTTTTCTGTCTCTTCTTCCTCTCACTGATCTTTACACCATAGTATGAAATCAGCTTCTCAAACTTGGGGGCTAAACAGCTGAAAAATATTTCAAGAGATCACACTGTGCCATCTGGTGGAAATTTATTTTTCTCCAGGTAGAGACAAAAGAAAATTTTTTTACTGTTAAATCCCTGGATCTGATCTTATGTTGGCCTAAAAACAAGCAGATTCTGATATATTTTATATAACAAAGCCAGCTGAGGCCAACTCCATTCTATTGGCCTTATCAGTTCAGCATTTTTCCAAAAGAAATTTTTCCATCTGCTCCTTAATCTTTCTAATTTAAAAAAGGGGAAAGAAGAGAAGCAGGGAGGAAGACAGAAGGAAAGAAAAGGAAGGAAGGAGAAAGAATACCAAGGCCAAACATGTGCCAAATGCATGTGTTGTTCTTAAATCTCTTTTTTTCCTAAATAAGTTTGTGTTTTAAGTAAATAGAGTAATAGTTTCACAAAGTTATTCACAAAAGTCACATTAAGGAAGTCAGTGTTTAAGAACAACTTGAAGATCTTACATCCCTTATTAATTGCTAAGCCATTGGTTGAGGGATTCTTAGAATTGCTAATGTTTTTCCTTTCCTTTTTTTCTTTCTTTGTGTGTGTGTGTGTGTGTGTGTGTGTGCGTGCGTGCACACAATCGGTCTTATGATGCCCAGGCTGTCCTGGAACCCCTGGGTTTGAGTGATGCTCCTGACTCAGCCTCCCAAATAGCCGGCACTACAGGTGCGTGCCACTATACGTGGCTCAAGGGTGGCTTTTGAAATGATGTCTTTTCTTGGCTTCTTTTTCTCATTTCAGGTTAGAATCCCCCACACGGAGTCTAAGCATGGATGCCCCAAGGGGGGTTCATATTAGAGCTCATAGTGGGAAAATTGAGGCCCTCTCTCAAATGGACATCATTCTTCAGAGCAGTGATGGGACGGTGAGTTCAGTAGATCAAGCTCCCATTGTATGTCCTGGTGGTGTTTATGGGGGTCATGTGCATTATGGTATCAGATATTAAATTTCTGGTTGTTTTAATGAAATATTCTGAAAGGCATAGAGTAGAAATGTGAGAGGAAAGCAAAAGACACTTTTAGCATTGAAAGGGGCCAAGAAAGGTTAAAAAAAATCTATATTACATCACAACAGCTGTATTTCACACTTGTGCTATCAACTCACTTGTTATTTTAAACTTTGAAAAAACACTACAAACTTCCAGAGTTACAGACACCAGCATTTGCCATTTCCTAGTGACTCAACTACTCTCAGACTGGCATCACTGCGGGTTACCTGTAAATGACAGCCATCCTCTGTTATTGCTCAGAGCCCTGTGCCTGCTCACACAGAATTAAGTTTAAATGCAGATGAAAGATGAAAACTAAGAGCATTTTTTGAGGGGCTGTGGAGAGATAGGCACGTTAACACACTATTGGTGGAGCTGCAGACTGGAAAGCAGTGTGGAGAATCCTCAAAAAACTAGGGATGAGCCCACCAAATTATCCTGCTATTCCACTCCTGGAAATCTTTCCAGGGGATTTAGAATCAGCACATTACAGTGACACAGTGAAATCTATGTTCATAGCAGCTCAATTTACAATAGCTAAATTATGGAAACAACCCAGATGTCCCTCACTGGAAGAATGGATCCAAAAACTGTGGTACATATATACCATGGAGCTTTACACAGCAATTAGAAACAATGATATTGCAGCCTTTGAAGGTAAATGGATGGCTATGGAAGAAATTATGCTGAGTAAAATCAGCTTAACCCAGAGAACCAAGGGTCAAATGTCTCCACTCATCTGTGGAGGCTGGAACTAGACCCTGGCCATTGAGAGAGGTCATCTAGGATCATGTGTTAAATCCAGATAAGGTGTAATGTTATACAGCCTAATACTTTTTTAGAGATATTGTGGGATGGGGAAGAGAGGGATAAGGGTGGGTAATTAGGGGGGCACTCCTGGGCATAATTCTAATATCCAGAATATATATACATTTTATATTATTTTGTCAAAAATGTGTATGGTTGTTCTATAATAAATCTCTCAATAAAAAAGAACATTTTTTGAAAATCAGCTACAACAGGGATATGATCTGGGATTTCAAGTCTAGAAATGAAACACTATCCTTACAAGCCAAAGTCATAATGAGACAATGGAACCCAAGCCTCTCGTGTCAATTGTTGGAATACTATTTATTTTTTTAAATGAAAGAGCTCAATTCCAGTCACCAGAAAATCAGGCATGCTAGAGATATTTCTAAAGCTCCAGAAAAAACTCAGGGTTTGGCAAAAGAAAATAAAAAACAAAAAATTAATTCCAATCCCATGATACAGTTTTACAAATGTTCACAAACAACTGATCTCATCTTCTCTCAGCCTGTCCCTAGGTATTTTCATATGGGTTCAGGACCAGGCACTGGTCCATGAATTTTCTTTTAAACAGCTTCCAACTTAACCACAGTTTGTAGTGAATGGTGCAAGTTGTATTGTTTCTGCCACCAGCGAATGTATTGGAATAAAAGTCTGTGGAAGCTGTTGGTTCAATGAGAGGGTGTGTGGATCCCCATACTCCCTCCCCAGCCCTATCCCATCATCACACTTGTGACAGTGTGCAGTGGGCTGAGGATTCAGCCGCCAGTCAGGAAGCCCAAGTTCTCCTTCTAGATCGTTTCTTAATTACCTGAGGTCAGGAGAGTTCACTGGCCCTCCCTGGGCCTGTCTCCTCATTTATCAAACAGTGATAATATTTGCTTGAGACACTGAATTTGAAATGAGATTAGTACTAATAGAGAGGACTGGTGTGTGGCTCAGCAGTTATGGTGCTTTCATGGCATGCATGAGGATGTGTGTTTGAACCCCAGCACCACACATACAACCAAGTGTTGGAGCAATGCAGGCCCCATGAAAAACTGATTAAAATTGATTCTCTCTCTCTCTCTCTCTCTCTCTCTGTCTCCCTCTCTCTGAAAAAAAAAATATATACCAATCAGAAGGTGTAGTTGAGATGCACATGGAGGAGGTACCATCTTTGAGGAGGCCATGAGAGGCGCCACAGGGGATGAGAACAGGACCTTCCAGATAGCAGCCTGCAGGAGGACGTAAAAGTTACCCGAAGAAGCCACTGCAGTTGGAGCTTATGAGGTTATGATGTCAGGAGCAGAGATAAAGGCAGACATGGAAATAAAGAGTTTTGGAATCCCACTAAGTCATAGCATTGTTACACACTTAGAACATATTACCCTCAAAAAATTACACTGATTTAATTTTGAAATGATATTACTCATTTGCATGAACTAGGCATCATTATTACAAGTAGCACACAAATGGACCCATAATTAGAGTTGATATTTCTTATTAATAGGAGCTCATTCAAAGTGAAGGGATAGATGTCCAGCCTCACCAAGAAATGGGAAGCTAAGGAAAACGAGCCTGGGAGTGTTTTGTGGACTGCCAGTGGTTAAAGTTTGCTGGAAGAGTAGGAAAATAAATAAGTAGAAAACAACTAGAAGAAAAATGTCCAATTAACCACAGGAAGGAGAAGGGAGAATCCAACAAGTTAAAAACACACTGAGGAAAAGCAGGTACCCAAAGTCCAAGTACCCCAGGCACTGGACAACTGCATTTAAACAATAATTCCCACTTGATGTCCTCTAACAATGTGCCAGGCCACACAGGCGAGCCTGATTGTCATGCTGCTAGCACTGAGCTCCTGCACATCAGGGACAGCATCTCAGGAAGAATGCAGAAAGCAGACACCAGTTAAGACTGCAGTTCATGGGTTACAGCCCCATGAAACAAAGGGAGGACCTAACCTTGTCAGAAAGGAAGAAAATTATGCCGACCCACCACGTATTTTAATTCCCTACAAGTGAGCATCCTGGGATGGCTAAGCATTAGCTAGCTGCTCCTGCTCAGTGTGATGATTCTTCTTTCCTTATCCAAAATGTTTCCAATACTCATTTCCTTATTAAAAGGGTTTCCAAGCCTCTATCAATGGCTCCATGTTTGCATTTCAATTTAACTAAATTGAGGCTGGAGCGGTGGCTTGGCAGTTACAGCGCTTGCCCAGCATGCTTAAGTACACAGGTTCAAACCCCAGCACCCTTGTACACAACTAAGCGTCAGAGCAACGAAAGCCATGTGAAAAACCCAATAAAAATTGATTCTCTGTCTCTCCCTCTCTCTCACTGTCCTTCTCTCTTTAAAAAAAATTAACTAAATTATAATCTGAATAGAAAATCCAATATCTTTCATTGTATTTGAATTGGCTTCAGTTTGTAAATTTTCTGTTTTCAGCATCTAAGAGGAGATTCAAGCAATACTAAAATATTAGGGAAATGGTTGGTTGCTAATAAGGTTAATTAAATTGTCTCATAGGAAAACAAAATCACAAATAATATCAGGATAAATTCAAACATTCATAGGTAAAAATTATTAAGATGAATCTATTTTTGTGGATTGTAAGTCATCCTAATGGGGAGGAAATGATTTAACATAAAGTCAGAGGAGATCAAAAATAAATGTGAATTGGCAAAGAATTCTGTTATTTTCATCTAATAATTCTGGAAGGCATTTTTAGGTACTGAAAAACAATCTAGTTTATTGAACACCAGAGTTATAAGACAAAGTGTAGTGTCATGATTAGTCAATTATCCCAGCTGGACTAGCTCAATGAGGAAAAGGAAGCGGGGCTCCCCTCCAATTTGGAGGAGGAATGTATGCAAAATTGAACTGGGCTTTAAAATAATGAACCTATAAAAAATGGGGGGAAAAGTCTCTGGAAAA
This sequence comes from Aplodontia rufa, assembly GCA_004027875.1. NCBI lineage: Eukaryota > Metazoa > Chordata > Mammalia > Rodentia > Aplodontiidae > Aplodontia > Aplodontia rufa. The sequence continues at coordinate 6,704 of PVKS010032026.1, forward strand.
AAGTAAGTATTAAATATTTCAAATATTGAAAAAAATAAAAAGATAATTATGATATAGCTTAAGTAAAGTCAGGTAGCTATTTCATGTTCTACAAGAAGAAACTAATTTTCTTGAAACATTTTAAGAGTATGAATTTCCTGTTGATCCATTTCATTCCTCCTTAACATCTCCTTTCTCACTTTCTCCCAAACAGCTAGCACTTGATGCTGAAACTGTTTGTTTACCCAAGTTGGTACAGGGGACTTGGGATCCCTCCGGTGGCTCACAGGGACTCTATGAAATCTGTGTGTGTCCAGATGGGAAGCTCTACCTGTCTGTGGCTGGCGTGGGTACCACGTGCCAGGAACACAGCCACATCTGCCTCTAACCGCTGCCTCTTCCACAGAGCACCTTCTTCTTTCCCTGGGAAGTGTGTCCTTGAACCTTCACGCATTGGAAGCAGCCAAACATCCTGCAAGACTGAGACAGGATGAGGATGGGAGAAGGACATGCTTTCCAAAGGAACTCACAAAGAACAACATACCGACGGAAGTGTTTAGACAAAACAGCATGGTCTCAAAGCAACAAGTGGATGTTAGATACAAAGATCAAAATGTCAGAAGAATGTTTGTTCCACTGCATTAACTTTCATCACAACAATAATGGCTTTTCCTAGCTTCCTTTCCCATCTCTCATACATGTCAATGTTTGGCAAAATAGTGGTGTAGCATTAATTTATGATGCTCAACAGTGGATATCTAACTTCTCACAAATGTAGGACTGGTCAACACGAAAATGCCCTGAAATCTATACAACATTTCCTTTATAGCAAACTTCATATTCTATCTTCAGCTTAACGCGGTGTGTCAGGTTTCACAAGAACATCTTCAGGTTTCAAAGGGAATTTGAGGTTGATCTGATTTTCAATATATAGTCAAAGGAATAAATTACACAAAATTAGTCTATATATATGTATATGCACATATATATATATATATATATATATTCAATGACCAATAAATATCAATCTGTGTTTTTCACATCCTTCACAGTTTGTCTTACTTCTTTTTTTTTTCTAAGAGGGGGACAGTGAGAGAGACAGAGAAAGAGAGAAACAACTTTATTTAGTTTTTCACATGGCCTTCAGTGCTCCAACACTCAGTTGTGTAAGTGGTGCTGGGGTTTGAACCCAGGTCCTCGTGCTTGCCAGGCAAGCGCCGAAATCGCTGAGCCACCACTCCAGCCCAGTGCCTTACTTCTTTACTCCTCACAAACAACCCTTTGAAGTTGGTAATATTCTCTCCGCAAGGTACTAGTGACAAAGACTTAGAGCAACTCAGAAGGTCACAGGGAACTACTGAAATTCACCCACAGTGTGACCCGAATTTTGCATAGCCATGTTCTCTGGAAACACTGATATTCTCTCATTCCATCCCAAATACCAGACTATGTGATAACTGTACAATGGGAAAGCACTAACTGGACAAATAAAAGAACTGAAGCCCAAAGTGGTGTTTTGATCTACCAGGATCAGCGAGTGAGTGGTGGGACTCCTACCTGCAGAGTCTGCGTGCTTCCTTCTATGTCACACAGAAAGACAGGACATGACATCCTAAGTGACTCTCAACAGCTGGTATAAAATAATTTTAGTGGCGAGCGGTTGTGTGAGTTGACGCAAACAACTCAGAATGCACTGGAACTATGTTCCCCTCCACGGAAAGTGAAGGGTCTGCTTTGGCTTTTATGACCAATTGCTGTAATAAGAATCCCCAAACAGCTAAAGACACAGCGAGGCCAATGGCATTGCAGCATCCTGATGATAGGATATACAACAAGCTCCAGTTCATTTTCTAGTCTCAGAATCAAGAGAAAGATGAGACTCTTTCGAGTGCTGCTTTAATGAGGTGTTCATTTAACACCGTAGCTCACTTAAAACAGCACCCTGATTTTCAAGTAGTTAGTGTACATCAACACATAAAACTGCAAAATATACGCACAGTGCTCACGAAGCAGTTAAACCTCTAAATGTAATGTTCCTAAAGTTTTGCAGGGTTGGGGGTGTGCTTTTAATTATAAATTGGTATTCATATTTTCCATTTAGCTAAGTCCTGAATTCTAAAATTAATGACTGTTTTCTTACCACAACATGCCTATGGTCATAGTAAACCACTCTGCTATGTTTCTCATATTTACTCTCCTGTTCCATGTCTATGCAAAACAAGCATCTTCAAGCCCTGGGAACCCAACACAGGATCATCTAACATTTATAAATCAGCTTGGTTGTCATAAAAATTATGTTCAGCAGAGAGTGAGGTGCACAAAAAGAATCAAGGAGAAAGTATGGAGGATAGAGCAAGTTTAAATTTGATTTCTTTTTCTCCTTAGCTTAAATGAGTCATCTTGAAAGAAGGTGTATGGATAGCTGCATTCTACAGAGCAATAAAAAATTTATCCCTTGTTAGAATGAAAAAAATTTTTTGATTGGCTGTATCCTAAAATTGATGTATTATTCAATGTAATTTTTCTTTGAAGGTCCAAGGTCATGATGATGTACACACCTAACGAGGCATGTAGACTAAGAGGTTGTACTTTATGGAGTGTTGATATTTTTGGAATCCAAAGTAACACTTTTTTTATGAACCAATTGAAAAGTAGACACATGAATCAAAAAGATGAAGATCGAAATATAAATTTCAATAGGAAAGATTGAGTTTGCATCAAAATGGACTTCATGGCTGAATAAAAGGAACTCTGGGATCAAAGACCTCTCAACTCTTGTTGCTCCCTACGTAGAGGAGCGAAAGACAACCTTTTCTGAAGTCCACAAAACTCATACTGAAAGGCTAGAGTTGTGTGTTCCAGGTCTTCCTCCCTAGTTCCCCTACCAGGCAACCCTTTACTTCTCTAGGGAAGAATTAATGAGGGTAGAAGTTCTGAAACCCTGCACTCACCCTGCACATTTATATTTTGTGTCTGCTTTATATGGTTCTTAAAACAACATTGCTGCTTACCTAGCTGTACCAGTCTTCCATATTTTAAAATCCACTTAATCTTGCTGTGGTTTGGAAGCCAAATTTTGAATCAAGTGTAATAAAACAGCTCAAATATGAGACTTTAAGGCACTGCTAAGTAAGGTGCACATTTTTAACTGAATAGATGCTATGACTTCAAGTCTGTTTTCTTAGAGGCCAGGTTTTAGAGTAAAGGAATGTAGTTCTAGAACCACTTGTCAACTGTAAGAGATGCACATTCTAAGCTCATTATTTTTTAAAAAAATTAAATTTGGGCTGGAGCTGTGACTCAGAGGTGACAGTGCTTGCCCAGCATGCGCTCATAGGCGAATTCAAACCCCAGCACCATGTACACAATGAAGTCTCAGAGCAACGAAAGCCACATGTAAAACTGAATAAAATTGTTTTTCTCTCTCTCTTTCTCTCTCTTTTTCTCTCTCTCTGTCCCTCTTTTAAAAAAATAAATAAAATAAAATTTAACTAATTTGACTTTAGCATATAAGTTGACTGGTTTTATAATGTTAGTAGATAACTCACATGAGGTTAGGGTTTATGGAAAAGAATGTGCCCACTGTATCTGAACACACAGCATATAAAACACTCAGAGGTGTTTTACTTCTTGTTTTACTTCAAATGAATAAATGACACTGAGATGGGGGGGCGGGGGAAGTTAGGCCATCAGAGTAGTTAGAATGTTCGAGTCAATCAAGGGAAAACCAGTTCTTTTCCTTTAACATCAATTTGATACCCCCAATGCTAATAAAAAGGGTCTGGCAAGATGAGCCCAGATGCAGACACTCCCTTCTGCTAAGGAAGGAATCACATTCTTTCTTTTGGTGCCTGAGGCATGGACCAAAGACTGGACCAGAACTCCCTGTACCTGTGTCCCAGGAACGGGGGCATGAAAGCAATGACCAGTTGAGGAGAGGATGTTATATAAAAGGGCAAACCTCACTGCCTCTTTGTCTCTGTCCTCTTATCCCACTCTGGGGGAACTCTACTCTTTTCCCTATGCTTATAAAATCTTTCTACTACTCTGTCTACTACGTGTCCCTCAGTTTCGTTCTTTGACTGCAAGAGGACACAAATCCAACATCCGCCAAACCAGCAGCAGATTGGGACTCGTCCAGGATATGGATAAGATCACCACCACCGAGGTAAGCTCTCTGCAAGGTGTAGTTTGTGTCTTTCTGTCTCTTTATTTCTGGAGGACCATAACCTGGCATCCATTGGGCACTTAAACATGATTAGCGCGCCTGACAGTTTTAAGTCTTGGATGACAGGCTTCACTTCCTTTTACAGTGCCTAATCCCCTGCCTTCAGGTCAGGCATGTTAGGCTCCGTAAGGGTCTTTTCCAACTTCTCTATCCTGGCATTAGTAGAGAGTTGCCCTCTGATCCTGGCCAACTTTGGATGCGAGGAGTTGAGCGAAGGAGTGAAGCAACTGAGGGATTCTGGCCGGGGCCACTCCCTGGTGATCTCAAAGGCTTCTCCCCAGACCTCCTCTCCCAACAGCCCTTAGGGGAATCCTACAAGTAACCAGTCAATTGGGTGATGCTGAGCGAACGCCCCAGAAATATGCACCTGCGTATGAGCCAAACTCTTCTTCCAAAGCTCATTCCTCCTGAGCACGCCCTTTTCTCCCCGATCAGACTCTAACCTTTGAGAAAAGGACGTTTTACATAGAATGGGTCATAAGGAAGGGCCTAAGTTCCCTCTCTTCATAAACTGGGCCTTTACAAACTTATAAGAAGACAGCTCTGTGCTTTTTCTTCAGTGGATGAACTCTTTAAACACGAGGCACTTAACAGTCAGCTATCATGGCTGCCAATCTTAAGACTCAGGTGACAAGCTTGTTAGACCAGCAGGACTCATCTCCCTTTTACCTAGGCATTGGGAATGTGGTCCTGACTTGCTCCAGTTTCCTTTCTGTGGGAGAAAGCTGGTGCGTGGAACGGAGGAAGGCTTGAAACAACTGAAGGCAGCTGACTGGGGCGACTCTCCAGTACTGCAGGAAGGTCTCTTGTCCAGAGTCTGGCCCTGACAGCCCTCGGGGTACCAGCATCCACCACTATCTGTTTCTCTTTGTTTCTGACTGACTTGGCCCTATGGTGGAGAGCACCCTCATTCAATGAATCTCGGATCCTGAGATGAAGTCTTGGTCTGATCTAAGGTCTTTGGGAAAGAGGTGACCCATTAATCCCCAGAGCGTGAGCCAGTCTCTCTTTCTTCTGAAATGCTCCTACTCTGTCTGTCCCCAATATCCACCTCTTAAACAGGGAACCCTTGTGAAAGATTGCCAAGATAGAGCTCCTCTAGCTTTAATACCTTTCCTTCTGTAACCTCCTTACCTGGGAGGAAGAAATAAAAATGTTCTGTCTCAGAGAAAACCACCTCTCATCTTTCCAAGTTCAGGAAGCCAAACTGTTTATCTTCTCTAGTGGGGATCTCACCCAGAGCACTAACAGGCTTGCCTCACACTTCAAATTAAGGAGCATAATATAGAGTCATGGGCCTATGAGTATGAGAACTAAAGGAAAGAGAATCATGTAAGGCAAATTTTAAAGGCACAACTAGTTGTCAAATATCCTCCCTTAAATTATGGGCTGCTTCTCTACTGCGGGGCATTAAATTTTATAGTGGCCAGAAGAATACCAGTAATGCCACTAACTCTGGATTCCCTTAGGTCTTTGGCATGTGGCAGGACCTTTGCCTCCTTGCTGGTGAGGCACCAATAAATCCAGCAGGGAAAGGAGAGATGGGATTGCTGACCATCAGAAGCCCCCTGAATAAGGACGTCCACATAATTCAGGTGGGAGCTTCATTCTCAGGTTATGCCAGGTCCCCACTAGCCTGCATTACCCACAAACGCCCAAGAAAAGTGCCTCATTTTAAATTATAAACTTTAATATCATTTTGCAGCTTAGTTCATTTGCAAAAGGGAAGGAGATGCCTGCCAGTTACCTGCCTGACAGCCATCTAAAATGCGAACTACATGAGCTAGTGCTTAAACCAGTTAGAGACCAGAGGGAAAAAAAGGCTTGAAGTGCTACTTTTAAATTCAAGTGGCTGTGAGGCCTAAGGGACTATGTTTACTCTTTTCATGTACTCTGAGATTCGAGCAGGAGAGATAGATGGAAAGGATCTGGACAGGCCAGCTGTTCCAGGTTCCAAGCCTTCAGAGACACTTAAGAGGCCTGCATTCTTGCACTTTGGAGCTAATGTAACAAGGTCAGCTTTAGAGAGCTGATAGGTCAGGCCCAAGAATATCAGGAAACATTAATTCCTGCGGAGTTTTAACTTCTCTTCATTCGGACACAAAGAAAATTGGAAAGATTCCACACAGTTTTTCTTTATTCTTAAAAAAATACTTCCTGAGGATTTCACCAGTTCTCATTCCTTCAATGCCTGGGCTAACTCTAACTCTGATTCAAAAGTGCACTCTGGTCTGCTAAAGATGTTTACATGCTCCTTTACTAGAATAAATAGGGCAGTTCCATAATTTTTGGATTTTGAGCTCAATTTCATTGGTGAATTCACCTCTAATTATATTTCTCAGTCAGTCTTATTTTATCTCACTAGAATTTTTATTTGTGATTTTTACTACTGTCTTTATCCAAAAGGTATTCAAAGAAAGGCTCTAAAATCTGTTTTCTGTGGAATTTTTTTGTGCACACATGTCCTGTGTGTTTGTGTACATGTGTGTTATATGTTGTGTTCAACGTGGAACCAATTGACTTATACAGGAGCTCTCATAAATTAAAAAAAAAAGGAAACTGGATCCAAATGACTTTAGTTCACGTGACTTAAACATTTAAAATTAGGTTCAATAAGACTAAAGGTGTATTTAAGATTACTAGCTCACATGTTTTTCTAGGTGGTCAATCAACAGCATGTTGGTTTCTATAAAAGTTTAGAGTGTAACGTTCATTGCTTCTAGGATTTTTCCTCAGCAGGAAAGATGTCTCATATTTGCCTGGTATCCTGGTTTCATGAGTAACCTAAAGTTAACAATTAAAAATGAATAAATTTGATTTAACATAAATGGAATCAATCTCCATAAAAGTGTTTGTTAGAGGAGACATCTAATAAATTTGCAAAATCATCAATCACTAAGTAAATTTGAGTAATCTTGTCTTCTTTGTTTCTATAAGGCAACATACATTTGGGTTTATTAAATGTGCTTTAATAGATTGGCAACTAAAAACATAATTTAAGATTGCTTTTTTCTATAGTCTTCACCAAAAGCAAGGTTATCAAGAGTTAAAATTCTAACAGGTGTGATTCTATACGCAAATAGTACAAAGGTTTCAGCTGTGTATCAATGAAAGTAGCATAAAATATTTGATATTATTAGGTAAAGTAATTAGAAAGATTCAAAAATTTTATAAGGATTGTTTCAAAATGTAAGAAAGAGTCAACAGGGGCTGGAGCAATGGCTTGGTGGTTACAGTGCTCGCTTGGCATGCACAAGGACACAGGTTCAAACCCCAGCACCACGTACACAACAAAATGTCTGAGCAACAAAAGCCATGTGAGAAACTAAAATTGATTCTCTCTCTCTCTCTCTCTCTCACTCACTGTCCCTCTCTTAAAAAAAGAAAGAAAGAGTCAACAAATTGGAAATAGACATAAAAAGTTATAAGTATGGAAATATACTTTAATATGGAAATTAGAATGAAAGATATGTTGTTGGATGAAGAAGTAGAGTGTCTAAGTAAGTTGCAAAGGGTTTATGGAGGGTAAATCTCAAAAAGTCTATATGGGATTAAATTAAATATAATTGGCACAATTTAAAGTTATTTAAGGTTTCACTTAAGTTTAAACATTAATGTACTGCTATGAATCAGAATCTGATTCTATGTGTTGAAGTAACAAGGGTTTATTAAACATTATCAATGTTTATTAAAACATTGATCTGCTCTTATCAAGGTAATTCCTGGTGTTAGGCTTAATTACTTAGGAAAACTAAATCTTAAAGGAGTTGTAGCATATACCTGTTTTTAAATCTTTTAAATGATTACTTCATAACATTAAATGAGCAACTGTTTTAGGTTATTACAATATAGCTGACACTTTAAAATACAACTAAAACTATATTTAAAAACTAAATGTTTATCTCAGCCTTGTTTAAGTGTTACGTAAAGTTTATGAAATAAAAATTTATGTAGGGTTACAGACAAGGTAACCACACACATACACATACACATCATATGTCAAAACCTGGGTTATATGTTTGCTTTAACTACATAAATGTTTCGTTATTATATACCAGATAATAAGTCTATCTCTGATCATCAACACTTTCCTAAATTTAGAAAATTTAAAGCTTTTGCAAAACCTCTGCAGACCCGTGATTATTGTTATAATACACTATGGATCCTAAATTTTTCTTTAAAGGTTAAATTTAATTAATATAAGGACATTTATGTAATTAATACTGGCTTTGTTGTGTATTAGATTTATTCATGTCTTCCAAATGTATAAATCTTTTAAAGTGCAAAACTCAGGACAGCATTTTACCAAGCTGGTGTTTCCAAACTAAAGCTGCCTGTAACAATGATCTCCTTCAGGTTCATATGGAAACAACAAATTTAATTAGGGATCTATTTATGTCATTTAATATTTTGTAGCTGGATAAGAATAACCTGACTCTACACTGGGATAAAAATTTAACTTTACTTTTGTAAAGTAATAAGGAAAGTCACATTTATTAGAGGATTAGCAATGTGGAACATAAAAATATTTTGCTACCCCTTCCACAAAAAGGAGCCCTCTTAACTTTTGTTTGATTTATGTTTGAGATATAAGGTTGTATGTTAACTAATACTTACATAGACTCAGGAAAACCCTACCACCTTTCTGGAGAAACTCAGGTAAGCATTGAGAAAACACATCATGGACCCTGAGTCCATAGAGGGCCACATAATTTCAAAGGACAAATTTATCACTCAGATGGCCCCAGACATTCAGAAGAAGTTACAAAATTGGCATATGGCCCTGATCAGCCCAGCTTGCAACCTCCTCTTTTACAACAAAGATCAGGAGGAAAGGAAAAAGCTGAGGCACTGGCTATGGCCCTGAAAGGAGTAAACTTCTGGAATAATAAAGGAGAGAAATGGAATGGACCCCAAGCCACAAAAAGGAATTATGTCCATTGTGGAAAAGGGGGATATTACCTGCAGGAATGCCCACAGGCCAAGTGACCACCACCAAGGCCTATCCTATCTGTCAAAGCAATCACTGCAGGAATAAATGTCCCCAGGGATGGAGGCCCTGGGGTCCAACGTTCCCCACACAGGCTTGACAAGGCCGAGGTTGGCTTCAATGGCTCCTGCAACTGCTATCACCATGCATGAGCCCCATGTATGCTTCTCCATAGTGAGCCAAAATGTCAGTTTCCTCTTAGACACTGGTGCTAGGCTTTCTGTACTTGTCTCTTACCCTTGATCCCCCTCCTCTAATACTGTGACGGTGCAAGGAGTGTCTAGAGAGCCTATTACTAGAAGCTTGACTCTCCCACTAAGCTGTAAATGGGACAGGGTAATGTTTTCTCATGCGTTCCTGATAGCCCAAAGTGTCCTATTCCTTATTAGGGAGAGATTTACTTTCAAAGATTCAGGATTTCATCATGATAAATCAAGGCCCCTGAGTCTACTGTGCTCTCACCTATTAAAATGTGATATAAACCCCGAAATATAGCCACTAAAGGCAGAATTGGGCAAGCAAAAAGTGCAATTCAATTAAAACAGCCCTAAAGGATCCCCCTGTCCTTCCACACCATAGGCGGAAACCTGACATCTACTCCAAGGCCTTAAGGTAATTAATAAAGCAGACGTTTTCCTCCACTCTATGATGCCTAATCCTCATACTCTCTCATTTGAGATCCTAGCTACTGCTACTTAGTTTATTGTATTAGATGCCTTTTCTTGTAGACTCTCAATTACAATCCATGTTTATCTTTGAGGAGCCAAACAACAGATCTGGTTCTCCCTCTCTTAGATTCAATGTTAATTTTCATTCCGACATTAACTTTTTGATATCTTAGTTCAGCTGATTCATTCCAAGTTAAAATCTGTTGTACTTCCGATGGTGATGAAGATAGAGCCACGGGCACTCTAGACGTCCTTGAGCACTTCTGACATCCTTTATCATGGACCCCTTAATTGACCTGAACATCCTTAGAAGAAAATCCAAACTGCTTGCTCCTCTTTGCCCCTTCTCAGCCGGAAGTAGCCAAAGAACAGTCATCACACAATTTCCCATTTTTTACAGAAGTAAAAGTTTCCTTAATTAGAGGGGGGTAATACACAGGATGAAAAGGTTAGGCAGTCAGGGTAGTTAAAATGTTCGAGTCAATCAAGAGAAAACCGGTTCTTTTCCTTTAAGGTCAACTTGATATCCCCAATGCTAATAAGGAGGGTCTGGCAAGATGAGTCCAGATGCAGACACTCCCTTCTGCTAAGGAAGGAACCATATTCCTTCTATTGATGACTACAGCATGATCTAAAGACTGGACCAGAACTCCTGAGCCCATGTCTTAGGTAATGACCAACTGAGGAGATGTCATATAAAAAGGGCAAACCTCACTGCCTCTTTGGCTCTGTCCCCTTCTCCCATTCTGGGGGAAGTCTACTCTTTTCCCTATGCTTTTCTTAAAATAAAATCTGTCTACTACACTTGCCTCAGTGTCCCTCGGTTTCATTCTTCGACTCTAAAAGTACACAAAACCAACATCCACCAAACCGGCATAAACATTACTCTTAAAGAAAAGAGAAATATGAACAAAATGTAGAAGCCAAAGTGTTTGGAATTCCACCTGTAGACTTCAAGTTCAGCTCCTAACCAAGCCTTTCTAGCCTACAGGCTTGTCAAGTAAATTTTGGACTTGCCAGCTCCATAATCACAATTCTTGGCTCTAAATCAATCTCTTTCTCATTTTCTCTGTTGCACTCTTCTCTCTCTCTCTCTCTCTTCCCCTACTGGATCTGATTGCTTCTCCAGTAGAATCCAGATTGAAAATTGCTAATTAAAATCTATGACTGCTGATTTCTACTAGTACTACAGATACTATTCTGGAGACCTACAAACATTTAAAGTACAGTAAATGTCAACTGGCACTAAAGGAACAAAATCCCACCTATTCCCAATTCAGACCTGGGAACAAGTCCCCATGATTTTGTTGAATACATTAATATTCTACCCAAATTTTTCTTGGGTTCCCAGCTCTCCCTATTCCCTACCCCTGCTTCATTCACTAGGCTCACCTGCAACACCCAGGTTTCTCATGTTTTGGAACAGAAACCACAACTATGAACAACTGGGCCATCTGCTGGGGATGCCCTCCCTCACCTCCATGGTAGGGCACTACTCCACCCCCTTTCTCAACTGTCTACTACTCAGGGGCAGCTCTGCTACAAGTATCTGCGGATAGTTTCCATTTTCTTTTAAAAAGAAAACATGGGGTAAATTTTAAAAGCATACAATAGTAAAATACATCAGCTGAGTTCAGGACCAAAATCCCTTAGCCTCAGTTTCAAAATCTAAAGATAGCTGAAAAAATGAAAAGTTTTCAAATATGTCTGCTGCAAAGTACTGGTGGTAAAACCTGACCTGAATTTACATAAGACTATTTATCAGCTTTATGTATTCAATTTAAGTGTGGATATCCACAGGCTTACTGCAGAAAATTAATGTGTTTGATTACAGGGCGCTGCCCTGGTAAGGACATTTCATTATAAACAAAAATAATACCCTCATATTAACCTTCTAAAATCAAATTCTGAAACACATCTGAATCCAAGTGTTTCATACACATGATTGTGAACCTATAATGTATAGCTGTTTAAAACTTCAGAAAAACACAAATCCAATTAGATCAATTATCAATAAAGCCAAACAAGGTTTTCTGTATAAATCTTAGTACTAAAAAGCCAAGATCTAAGTGCTGATCTGAACTTCAAAGCAGCAAGCACTTTTTAAATAAAGTTGAAGACAGAATTGGGGCAACTCCAGAATGGAGAGCTCTTGGGTCTCATCTAATTTTGTGCCTCAGATATAAAAACAAAACATCATCATTTAAGGCTGTGTGAATTGAGCCCCAAATGTGCAGCTGTGCCCTGAAGCAAGCACTATCCATTCAGCCTCTACTTACAGGAGAACCATATTTGATGTATCTCTTTCCAAATATACACATACAACAACTAATCTTATACTGCACCCAGCATGGCAAGGTGTCCAGTAATCCTGAAAGGGGTGATGTGGTATGAAGAAAAAAGGCAGAGAGAGTCTGAAGGAATTAAAAGGTGTGGGGGAAACCAGGGACATACCACCATTGCATAGGATGGAGTCTCTGAGCTTCTGAACCACATGCATTTTATTCACAAGAGAAAGCGGCAGGCGAATTACAATTAACAGGAGATGGCTGCAAACATGTTGAGTCATTAAGCCAATATCCCTGTAATTCTCTAAGCCTGGATCAGGGTCATTGTTTTCCTAGGCAAGCCCCTACACATTGCCAGGTGATCCTTGTTAGTGAGTTCCTGGACCTTGTGCCCTTGCATCAAAACCAGGTGTCTTTCAGCTCTACCCGAAGAAATAGCAGTGATTCCCATTAAACTTCTTCCCTAAAAATAAACTCTTAACTACATCAGTGAGCATGCACCTAAACCTAGTATACACCATACACTTCTTATTCAACCAATCATGAAAAAGAAATCTATAATTCCAACAAAAAAATACATGACAATCCAATCCCAGTATTTCCAATAAATGCACACATATATGCACATCACAACTTAATAAGAAATTAAGTTTAATTTCCAAAATAATATTTTTCAAGAAATACCATTTACAATGATTTCATATGTACATTTTGCTTTATTAAAATTATGGCACTTAATATAACAGCAGAAATAATTACATGATTTCACATCCAGAAGCAACACAATCATGGAAGTGCAAACATTCCTTATTATTAATAAAAGTAAAAAATTTTAACATGTTCTGTAAGCCCTTAATTGCATAAAATATTATATTTAGCATCATTTACAGCCAGTACATGTATATAAACTATTATTTTCTTTCCTTAACATTCTGCAAACTAAATATGTTAAAGTAAATAAGTATGGCAGGACATTTGAACATGACGAAAATTAAATGTCAGTTTCGAATCATTCATGGAAAAAAATAAAAGCTAATAATTCCTCTTTGATAAACTACTAGATATCCTAATAGTTTTAATTTTTAATGTTTTTAAAGTAAAATTAAAAAAATTCACTAAGTGCCATATTGAAAGACAAGAGCTTTTTTTAACTGCAGCACCGTTAGACAACATCAGATTGCATCCTATTCAACCACACTATATAAATTATGACATCCGGAAAATATGTACAAGCAAACAAAAAGCAAATGTTCCAACGACTGACAAATGTATTTGGTAAGCAGTTTTCAGAAACAATATGAACAGCACGTAATGAGAACTGCCACCATTTGGAGTTTTCCGTATGTTACCTTCATGAAATAGGAAGCCTGTAAACAAAAAGTGTAAAAAACAATTAAAATACAAATGTAAAGTGCACTCAGTGCACTCTAATACTATCCTCATACTCTTAATCAAGTCATATTCAGGATCAAACTACTGTACCATTTTAAAGAAACTCAGAACTTAAGATGTGACACTGAAACACATTCATAATCAGATCCAGCTGATAAGAATAATGCAACCAAGAGAATCCATTTTAAAAAATGACAAACTCCAAAAACTTCATTCCTCCTTTATGTTCAAACCAATGATACGTCCAGTGTTTCGTTAGCTCCTTCAAAAATACCATGTTTAAAAACAAAATTAACTTCATCCTAATCAGAGACCTTAGAGACTCTTATTTAACAAACCGCTAAGCTTTGGTTACATAAAGTGCAGTTCAATAATGTGCCATCCTCCCAATCATTCAAATAATTCCATCAATTTCGCAGCTCACTACCAACTTCAAATTAATTTTCTTTTATACTCAAGATTTCTGTTGGTATTCATATTAATAATTCCAAAACTCTTCCAGAACAATCTGCAATGTGCTTCACAATTCCTAGACAACTGGCAATGAAGCTTAATGAAGAACAGCAATTCGAATTTGTGCTACAACACATTCAAGTTCTGGCTCTGCTTTATTTTTTCTTTAACTATTTCACACTTTTTGCTGTATAAAATTTTCAAGTTTTATTATGATACAGGCAGTACATTCCATCACCCTCATAGCAACCTCAGAAGTGAACCTGTCATTTGGGATCTGTGGGAAAGGAAGCAAATCAGGATATCTTGTTTTTAGACTGTCTACCCCATAAGCTTCCAACGTGTGAACATCATTTGTCAGTCCTTCAAGTTGCTGACTATATTCCTCTATTTTTTGTGCAAGTGCAGTTGGTTTTACATCTTTATCAGACTTCCCCCTCACAGCATAGTCAGCTGCAATCAAAGCTAACTTCGTGGAAAGGTAACATTTAAAGCATACCCATTCATTGGCATTTTTATGAAGGTCATTCCTGGCAGCTGAAAAATTTGCTCTGGCCTGTCTTAACCATCTCCGTGCTTCGACAGGATTCCCAACTGACTTGAAAGTGGGAGGAACGAAGAACCTTTGAGAATAAGTCTGTCCAGTCGAAGGAGGGCATTTTTCTTTATTTTGTTGTTGCCTTTCAGATTTGTGACTTGTTGCTTCTTGATTCCATGAAGTATAAAATCTCTGAAATGAGTACTTGTCTGACTGAAATCGAGATGCTGAGGTTGAAAATGTTCTTCTGGAGGCTCTGTCTGCATTTTGATCTAGAAAAGCCTGTTTCTCTAATCTGTTGATTTCATTCTGCAGATGTTTAAAAACTTCGTTAGCAATGTCATGATTCTCTGGATTTTTGTCAGGGTGCCACTTCAAATACAACCGCCTAATAATCTTTTTCCGTTCTGATTCTGGAAGCTTCCAAGCCTGCTCCACCACTGACGTCACTTCTTTTAAGATTTCAGGTAAAGAATTAACCTTAAGTTTTTTTGGGGAATGATGTTTTGAGGATGAAGTCTTGTGGCTCTCTTTACCAGAGAAAAGAGGAGGAATGCTTCGCAGACCAGGGGCGAGGAACTCTGTGGGGCTGGTTGGTGTAGAGGGAGCACTGTCCCTGCTTTGAGAGCTTTCATCAGGCCTTGAAAACTTATACAGATCAAGCGAACTAACTATTTTATATTCACTATAGCCAATATCAATCTGATATATCTTCCCTAGGAAACTAGAATTGTCAGCATCTTCTCTTTCAACTTCTTGAACAATAATTGCATATGTGTACGTTGGCTGGTATGACCCATAGATATCACCACCTTCAGCATCTACAAGGTATCCAACGTATTCTCCCGGGTAAAACACATTCATTGGATCCATAAGCAAAGTATAATGAATTTCAGCAGGTATTGGTGTGCCGGGCATCGGAAGTTCCAGTTTTGATGGCTCTGAAGAGTCGTATTTCACTCCTAAACTGTCGAGTTTCTCGCTAATCCTATAAATATCATTGCATCCCAGCATAGCAATTAAATACGAAGTGTCAGAAATCAAATTGTCAGTTGCTGATTTGAGTGTCATTGCTAATGCTAAGAGGAAATTAATGTCTTTGCTGTCTGAATGCTGTATGTACAGCAGGATGACTGCGTTACCAAACCTCTTCAGAAAAGCAAAAGTTTCACTTCTGCTATGGGGAATGGGATTAAAACCTTTGACTCTTAATGTCGTTTGAAGCTTTTCAAAACAGGACACTTTTAGGCCTTCTCTTAGGGCTTTGCAAAGTCTTATGGCTTTTTCTTCATTGGCCAGGAAAGCATTGTCATTTTCATGCTTCATGATCCTAATCAGTCCTGTAATGAACTGTTCAGAAGACAGGAGTAACTGCAATCTTCCCTGAAGAGAACATAATGCTCCAAACTGACAAACTTTGGGAGTCTCTTCATCTAACTGTTCTTCAAGAATACTGCTCAAAAGACGAGGTCGAAGCTTTTGAGGAAACAGCATTATCAACTTGGTGTGAAATCCATGGTCTTTTCCTAAGTAGCACTGGCTAAGGTCGACCAACATTTGCACACCAATATTCCCTTGGATTCTACTTTTATAATGTGGTGCATCATCAAACACTAAGATGCTTGACTTTACCAACCTACCATCCTGACTTGGAAGATAAAGTGCAAGATCTCGAAAATTCTCTAGATC
>PVKS010032027.1:0-22934 GCA_004027875.1 Aplodontia rufa
GATTCAATGAACTCCCCATCAAGATACCTATGGCATTCTTCAGAGATATAGAAAAAGCAATTCTCAAGTTCATATGGAATAATAGGAGACCCAGACCAGACAAAACATTACTCCATAGAAAGGAAGAAATAGGGGTATCTCAATCCCTGACCTGAAATTATATTATAGAGCTGTAGTAGCAAAAACAGCATGGTATTGGTGTCAAAACAGAACCGAAGACCAGTGGAACCAAATAGAAGATCCTGAGACAAACCCCCATATCCTTAACTATTTGATATTTGATAAAGGGGGCAAAAGTATAGTGTGGAAGAAAGATAGCCTGTTCAACAAATGGTGTTGGACAAACTGGACAGCCATGTGTAGACAGCTGAAGCTGGATCCTTATCTTTCGCCCTGCACAATATATTGTCTTCAAATCAAGTAGATTGATTCTTTTCTTTTATAATTTTTTTTGCTACTCTAGTTTTTATACCTTTTCATATTCATTCTAGTAAAACATTGGCTGTACAAAAAATTTTGCTAGGATTTTGTTAGGAATTGTGTTGAACCTGTATACCAATTCATGAAATATTAACATCTTTACTATGTTGAGTCTTTGAATCCATGAACAATATATACCTCTCAATTTATTTAATTCTGTTAAAAGATTCTTTCATCAGTATCATGTAGTTTTCAGTATATAAGTCCTGTATACATTTCACTACATTTACTTATTTTTTAGCAATTTTAATTTAGTAACCATATTTTCAATGCTACTATATAGGAATACATTTTTATATTTTATCATATATCCTCTGAACATGAAAAATGTATTTCTTAGTTCCAGGTGCTTTATTTGATATAAAAATTATATCATGCAAGTAGGGACAATTTTCTTTCATTCTTTTCCATCTATATGAATTTTACTTTCTTATTTTGCTTTATACCTGCTAGAATTGCAGCACTCCATGACAAAACATGGTAAGAGAGAATATCTTTATCTTGTACCTGATATTAAGGGGAAATGCTGAATATTTCCCCATTAAGCATAATATAAACTGTAGGATTTTTTAATAGTCTTTATCAAATTGAGAGTTTCCCTCTGTTCCCATTTTTCTAAGGGTCTCATTTTTAGCATGAATGGGTATTGAATTTTGTCAGGGGCTTTTTCTGCATCAATTAATATGATCATATTACTTTTCTTCTTTTGCTTGTTATTATAGTAGATTATATTAATTAGTTTTCAAATATTGAATTAGACATATATCCTTTAAAAATTGACCCATTTGTTCAAATAGCATAAAATTATTTTATATATTGATTAATTCTACTTGATAATATTGTCTTAAAGA
This sequence comes from Aplodontia rufa, assembly GCA_004027875.1. NCBI lineage: Eukaryota > Metazoa > Chordata > Mammalia > Rodentia > Aplodontiidae > Aplodontia > Aplodontia rufa. Next base: position 1,332 of record PVKS010032027.1, read on the forward strand.
ATTTTGTGTTGATAATCATGAGATGTATTGGTATTTTATTTTCTTTTTGTACTTCTTTTTGTGGTTTGGTATCAGAGTGATACTAGCTTCATAAAATGAGTTGGAGAATTTTCCCCTTCCTCTTATTTACTGGAAAACATAAAAATGGAATTATGTTCTTCAAACATTTAATAATTTTGTTTTTTAGTAAACTATCTAGAGCTAGAGTAATTATTTGGGAGGGGTCTTAAATTATGAATTACATTTCCTCTGTAGTTATTTGGCTATTCAAATTATGTAATTCATGCTAAATGAGTTGAGATAGATTTTATTTTTTGAGGACTCATTCATTTCATCTAAGTTATCAGGTTTACATCTTTAGAGTGATTATGGAATTTCATTTCAATCTTTTTGCTATCTACAGGTGTGTAGTGATGTCCCTTGCTTCATTTTTCATATTGGTAGGGTTTATGGTTTGAATATGAGGTGTTCCCAAAAGTTCCTGTGTTAATGCAGGAATATTGAGAGACGAAATAATTGAATTGTGTGAGTTGTAACCTAATCGGTCCATCCTCGTCTGAATGGACTGACTGGGTGTTAACAGCAGGCAGGTGGGATACGGCTGGGGGAGGTGGGCCATTGGTGGCATACCCTGAAAGGGTGCATCTTCCCAACAGCCACCCCCTAATTCACACATCCTGGCCACCAGGAGAGGAGCAGCTTTCTTCCACTGGGCCCTTCCCGTATGATTTACTTCCTCACCTTGGGCCCAGAGCAATGGAGTCAGCCATTTATATATTGAGAATTCTGAAAGTGTGAGCCTCCAATAAACTTTTCCTCTTCTAAGGTGTTCTTCTCATGCATTTTGGTTACAGTCATGCAAAATCTGACTAAAACAGTAGGTTATTTCTTCTTTCCTTTTTCTCTATTATTCTTGCTAATTTCACTGATCATTTTCATCGACCTTTTCTAAAAAATAGTATTTTTTTAAAAAAATAAGCTTTTATCTTCTTCATTTTTTCCATTTTTCAATCTGATTGATTTCTGCTTTTATATTTATTATTTCCTTCATTTTGCTTGCTTTGGATTCATCTTACTCTTGTTTTGCTAGATTCTTGAGTTGGCTGCACACATTATTGATGTAAGAGTTTTCCTCCTTTATAATGTATAAAACTTTTATAATGTGTAACATTTCTCTCTTAGAAAAGCTTTAGTTTCCTTGCACAAATTTTGATGTACTGTTTTTAGTTTTATTCAGTTGAATATATTTTTTGTTTCATTTCTCTTGAGATTAATTTCTCTTTGACAAATGGATTATGTAGCAGAGTGTTGTTGAGTTTCCAAATGTTTGGAGAATTTCCTATTATGTCTCCATTTTTGGTTTCTAATTTGACTCTGTTGGGTCAAAGAAAGCAATTTGTATGATTTCCATTATTTTAAATCTGTTGAGGTCTATTTTGTGACCCAGGGTATGATTTATCCTGGTGTATGCCTTGAAAGGAGCATGTGTTCTGATGTTGTTATATGATGTTCTGTAAATTCAGGATTAGCTCCTGTTGGTTGATGGTGCTCTGAGTTCTTTAACTTTGATGATTTTATCATCCGATTATTCTATCAATTATTGACAGAGGATGTTGAATTCTAAAGTATAGTTGGAGGTTTGTTTCTCTCTCTTTGTTTCAAGTGTGTTTGTAACTGAATCATCATCATTCTGGCTGCTTCAAAATATTTTTAGATATTGCAGCATCTCTATCAACTTAGTGTTGGCATCTATTGATCATCTACTTTTTGTTTTTAATCTGTTTGAAATTCTTCTGTTTCTAGATATGATGAATGATTTTCTGTAGAACCTGGATATTTTTGTATTGTCTGATGAGACTCTGGATCTCATTTTAATGTTCTTCTAAGCTATTCCACACCACTCCAGCAGGGAAAGGAGGGTGCCACCTTATGACTGCCAAGTGAGATAGAAGTCCAGGTTCCTCACTAGCCTTCATTTATACCTGAAAGGGACAGGTGGTCTTGCTTATTGTTGGACAGAAATTCTCAATCTCCAAGCAGTCTCCAACGACATTGTGTTGGGGTGGGGGTCCTGGAGGGCATAGAAGTTCCAGATCACTCTGTCATCTCCATTAACTCCACTGATACCATGAAGGGTGGTGGTTCTTTACCAGCTGGTGAGCATGAAAGTTCCTTGGGCTTGGCCTTCTCTGATACCACCCCAGACAGATATTTGGGCACTTGTTATAGCTTTATAAAGACAGTGTTATAAGCTACTTATTCGGCCTTAACCATGTTGGGTGGAGCTATAGGTTCAGCTTTTGCTTTTTTGATTATTTATTTTTCCCTTTTTAAAAATTTCAGTATTTAGAGTATGAAAAATGGTTGTCTACATTTTCTATCTGGAGTTTGCCTATTTTTCTTGTCCTCTGGCTCAACAGAATAAAAGTCTTCCAGGGTTTTTTTGTCTTTGTCTTGGGTAAATTTCCAACTTCTTCAGTGCCGTCTGGGAAAGCCAGAGAACATACCACTTTGTTGTTCCTTGTGTCCTGAGTTCCTTGGCTGGACTACCCTCTTGTCTTCACCTTTCAGAGTCCTCATATGTTTGATTAGTATGCAGTGATCACAGTTTTTAGATGTACTAAGTGGGATGCATTGGGAAAATACACCTAATCCATATTCCTTGGGTGGATGTTGTATTGATTTTTTTAATGATAAGTGTCTTAATTAAGGCCAATGAACATCTGAAACAGCAAGCACCTGTTTGGTTTTTGTTTTTCTTTTTGGGTAGTAGGGAATTCAACTCAGAGTTTTCCACATGCCAGGCAAGCATTTTACCATTGAGCTACATCCCCTTCCCCTACCAGCAAGCACTTTTGTCAGTCCATGGAGACAATGAAGAAGAATAACTCTAATTAGTTTCTGGACCTAAGAGATGTGTACTCTTTTCTGATGACACTGCACACACTGGGGTGAATTACAACATGTTCCACTAAGGCCTTACCTTATTTCTGGGCCTATATATTGTAAAGTATGAATCAATTTTATTTAATTTTTCATGCGGCCTTTGTTGCTCCAACACTTCATTGTGTATGCAGTGCTTGCTGGAGTTTGAACTTGCATCCTCCTGAATGCCAGGCAAGTGCTATAACTGCTTAGCCACCACTCCAGCCCCCATTGTTTTTAGGTATGTCTTTCTGCCTTCAAAAAGGAAGAGGCACCATATGACCCTGCTATTCCACTCCTAGGAATCTTTCCAGGGGATTTAGAATCAGCACATTATAGTGACACAGCAATATCTATGTTCATAGCAGCTCAATTTCTATTGCTAGACTATGGAAACAACCCAGATGTCCCTCACTGGATGAATGGATCCAAAAACTGTGGTACATTTATACCATGGAATTTTACACAGCTATTAGAAACAATGATATTGCAGCCTTTGAAGGTAAATGGATGGCTATGGAAGAAATTATGCTGAGTAAAATCATCTTAACCCAGAGAACTAATGATCGATTGTCTCCACTTATCTGTGGAGTTTGGGACTAGACCCTAGCCAGTGAGAAAGGAGGTCTATTATCATGTGTTAAATCCAGATAAGATGTAATGCTATACAACATAATCCTTTTTTAGAGATATTGTGGGAAGAGAAAGGGAGGGATAATGGTGGGTAATTGGGGGGGGGCACTCCTGGGGGTAATTGTAATACCCAGAATATAGACACCTTTTATATTATTTTGTTAAAAATGTGTATGGTTGTTCAAAAATAAAAAAATTTTAAAAAAAGAAATGCATTTTTAAAAAAAGGAAGAGGCAACTGAGCACAGTGGCTCATGCCTATAATCCCAATGGCAGCTTGGGAGGCTAAAGCAGAAGGATCACAAGTTTAGGGCCAGACTCAGCAACTTAGCAAGGCCCTAGGCAACTTAGTGAGACCCTGTCTTAAAATAAAAAATAAAAGCAGCTGGGGATGTTGCTCAGTGGTTAAACACCCCAGGGTTCAATCCCTGGTATCAAAACATAAAAGAATGAATAAAAGGAAGAGGCTTATCTTTTTCACTTTGGACCTCTATAGATGTAGCCAGGAGTCCTATTAGGATGGTGGCTTCTGAGAACGCAGGAAGAGAGAGAGATTGACTTGGAAATGGGTGACATCCAGAAGAGTCAAATACCAAATTGTCCAAAAGAGTCAAATACCTGACTGTTATAACCTAGGACGGATATAAAGCAGTATTTCCTCATTTTCTCATTATTCTCTTCATTAAACTTCAGTATCCTTGATTAAGTCCTCTGGGCTGGTTGGGGTTAGAGACTATTGAATTTTTGGTGCCTTCAGTCACAATTTGTAAAATGAATAAATTAAAGGGCGGTTCATATGTCTGAACATGTGTCTCCAGACATGAAGCTGCAGCCTGGGGTACACAGTGAGAAAAGGTGGGTCATGAAAGCTTTGTTGTAAGGGAGGTTTAACTATATATCCCAGGCTCTAGGATGGTGGTGTATGTACTCCATGGGAATGTAATCCTAAATTACATTTTTATAGAAGGAGAGAAACGGTATATAATGCCTTTAGCACTTTCATTGATGGATTGGTGTCAGAGAAATCTTTCTAGGCAGTATTGTTCTCTGCAATCTACTACCATCTTCTAAGCCAATCATTTCATTTAAAGAAAAATCAACCATTGCTTTAGGGCTCCCAATGATGTGTACAAAATACAAATTCAACAATTAAATTACATTAAATTAAATTAACTCCAGCAGCTATAATTTCTCTTAAAAAGCACAGCAGAGTATGGGCATGAGAGAATGCCATGTGAAGACTATTATTTTTTTTCTGATGGTTTTAGTTATTTAATCTTTTGATTCCCACAAGAATTAGGATGTTCAAATATACTTTTCATATAATTTGAATCTTTCATATGAATCATCTATTTAATATAGCCATAAACTTTTTCTATTTGATAATGTCTATCTATATTAATAGTTTGTCTACTTCAATGGAATTGCTAAAAACTATCAATAATATATTTGAAGCAAATAATCTAGCAACTACCAATATGAATTGATAGCTACTGCAATATCACTGGGTGATATTGATTATGACTTGCTTAAAATGCATATTTCCTACGTTCATTTTTATCTAATATTCATTTAATATTATGAGTTTTTTACAATCTGGAACTATTTTATTTTCTGCACCCAACTGCTTCATATCATGTTTGCAGTCCAAGTTGAGTTGAATCAACACATGGTTGCTGATATCTCAATTTTAGTTCTTACTCTTCAGTTCAAGTATCAAATTCGGGCAGAACATCCTTAGGATTATTATACATACCTTTTTCTTACATGTGTATTTTATTTCTCTGGATTTCTGAACTTAGTTTTCAGAGCACCACTATTGGATGTAATTGACTTCAAGAATTAAAGAGCTCCTAGAACTATCAAAGTTACAATCAGAAATAATTTTGGTTGATTTATACAGTAGTATACACATCAAAAGTCTTCACTTAATTTGCCAGTTGGTTTAACTAATGATGTTGAGTTGGACCATCTGGACTTTAATCACAGTTCTGATACTAGCTTATTTTTTAAACTTTGAAAATTTGCCTAATTCCTTCAAGTTTTAGTTTTCTCATAAGTAAAATAGGGGTGATAAGACTATAGTAATTTCATTGTGAGGTTAATTGTCAACATCATATATAAATTTATTAATAAAACACCTGCTTAAATTGTTGAATTTGAGACATTAAAAGTTAATTTCCTATATAAAGGTTGCCACTTATCTTGGAGGAGCCCAATGACAATATGAAATAGGATTTTGTGCATGATACTCAATACCTATGATATAATATCTTAAAAGACATTGGTGCTCTGTTTTCATAAAAAGCAAGTTTTACCAGATATCTGATCCGAGGTAGGCAGTCCCTGTTCCCACAGGCTTGGAGAAGTGAGAATTCATCAGTTCTCAGGCAAACAGTCCCTCAATCATAAGGAATCTTGCAAGCTTTCACAGATCTCTGAGGAAGTTTTCACACCTCTTTGCTTTTCTTAAAACAGAAAACTAGGGGTTGGAACAGTGGCTCAGTGGTATTTTGCTTGCCTTGCACGTGTGAGAACCCTGGTTTGAAACCCAGCACCACATATACAACTAAGTGTCTGAGCAACAAAAACCAGATGAAAAACTAAATGAAAAATTGATTCTTTTTCTTTCTCACTCTCCCTCTCTCTCTTAAAGAAAAAAAAATCCTGAAAAGTGTTTGGAATTATGCTTAGTCTTACATAGAGAAAGTTAGTGATGTTTTTTTCTTTTTAATGGTTGTGTGTGTGTGTGTGTGTGTGTGTGTGTGTGATGGTGTACATCCACAAAAAATTAAAGAAACTCTGGGTAAATGGCAGAAAGCTCAGTAGAGTAGAGGGAAGGGGACAGTGGGGGAAGGTAGGGGAACAGGAAGTACTAGGGACTGAATTACAACAAGTTATATTCCATCCTTTTATAGTTATATTGAAATGAATTCTACTGTCATGTATAACTAAAAGGAACTAACAAAACTTAAAGAATTTTTAATAAAATACCTATAACTTTTTTTCTTATGCATTTTTTTCCTATGGCACATTAGAATTTGGGGTGAACTAGTTAATACAGAATTGTGGTCATCACAATGACCTCTGGTGTCAAAGCCTATTGTGAAGGCAGTCTAGGTTTATAGTTCTAACACTTACTGGTTACACTAGCCTATCTGTGTGCTGGAATTCTGAAGGACTTCCTGCACACTTTTCCATTGTCTCTGTGCCTATTATGTTCTCTTGCATCAGTGAAAGGAGAACAATGGATTATCATTTCTCTGATATATATTGATACATTTATTTATTTGCTTATTTGGTGGCTGAGGCATGAGTACACCTTTAGGTAATTGGGATGGAAAAGGTAATGTGCTGAAGACAATTTCCATTGAGCTAAGAGATTTTTCTGAGTACAGATCCCAAATTGTGCAGACTCAAAACAAACACCAGATAAAGTCCAGTTCACAAAATGTATTGATTTGATAAAGGTTTCTTTTTCATTTCATGAAAAAAGAGGAAGTAATCAAATCTGGAAGCCATTTTTATGAATTTCTTCCAAGTAGCAGGAAAGGGAGTGGAATCAGAGCTTTGGTTGGGCCCTCGGGCCGCCACTTCCCTGTGTTCCCTTTCCACTTTGAAACTTCTCTGATCAAATTTCACATATATGAGAAGAAATCAGTGTTAAGAGACTAAAACTGTAATAATCTAATCTCCTGAACATTGAGTTTCATTCAATAACACTGACTTTACGTAAAGGAATTTGTGAACATTCCAGTCTCCTCAGCCTTTGGTCACTGTCCTCAGGGCTGAGAAGGAAGATGTGTGGTCTCTTTCACAGGTCTGTTTTGGGTCTTAGACTCTCACTCAGCTGAGGAGAATGTCATGCACTTGGAACTCCCACAATCTACAAATCTTGGAGTAAAAGTCTTCTCCTTGAAGAAAGGGAAGAGTGAACATAACACAGAGAAGGAGCAAACGTCCTCTCTCAAGCCATGCAAGAGGCAGCATGGTGTCCTTTAACACCCTGTGGGGACTGAAACACTGTCAGTCCATACAGGCTTCCATGGCAAGATACCACAGACCAGGCAGCTTATAAACACCTGAAATTCATTTCTCATGGTATTGAAGGCGGGACAGCTCAAGATCAGGAAGTCAGCAGACTTGTAATCTGCTGAAGGCTCACTTCCTGGTTCAGAGAACAGCACCTCTCAGTGTGTCCTCATATGTCAGAAGGGCCAACTCCCTTGTGTCTGTTATAACACCACTTAACCATAACCTGATTACCATCCTAAGACTCCATCTCCTAATACCATCACATTGATGATTGGGTTTCAACTTAAAAATTTTGAGGGGACCTACCTTTCATGCCACATGTCTAAGCAGCAGACCTGAGTCTCAAACTGAAGCTTTGGCTTCATTTCTAGTATTTTCCACTATGAAGTGCTGCCTCTTGCTCACAGATGCCTTTCTTTAGATCCTCATATTAATAATTTTTAAAAAAAATCAGAAAATGAGTTAATAGAACTCATCACCGATTAGTAGAGCCGTTGTCCTTTGGATTTGAGTAAGTTTGTGGAAGTTACTTGAAAAATTTGTGCTGAAAGAGGGTGGTCAGGACTCATAGGCACTGTTAATGAAGAATTGATTCTCTGTACTCTTCTGTCCTCTTGTCCCAGTTGTCAGCAAACCCCTTTGTTGACTCCTCCAAAATGTTTCTTTCTGATGACAACCCTTAGTTGCTCTGATCTGAAGGTAAAAGGAGTACTTTATACTGGAGGGTCCATGGACCAGCAGCCTCACATCATCAGGGGAGACTTTATTAGAAATTCAGTCTCAGGCTACATCTTACACCCATGATGGAATCAGAATCAATTTTATAAGATCCCTGGGTGATTCACAGCCATGTTCAAGTTGGAGAAAAAAAATGATGTAAAATACGACCCCCAAAAGAGTCTGAGAAAAAATCTCAACGATACCCCCATAGATGTGTGCCATTTTTTCTGATAAGCTGTTTCATGCTTGTAAGTTCTTAAAGTGCAGGGACACTATCAGTGTGGCCCGGGGCATTTTGGGCTCCTAGCCTGGCATTACATAAATTGCAAAGGACTATCAACAAACAAATCTAAAATCACAATGAGCTCTGATTTTTCCTGAGCTTCAGAATCATGACTTCTGTCTGGGCATTACCAGATATTTGTAGAGCTCCCTCTAACTGAGCATGTGCAAATTCATTTCCCACTTTTATCTGTTGCACCTCTTGTTAACTTTCCTTCTGAGTATGATACCCACCTTCTCTAGTCATAAGTGTCCCTGAGCTCACATTCAGTTCATTATTATATCTTGACAGACTAACCATGATGGAATCTTTTTCATTCTTTCTAATACTGTGGCTACCAGCTCTATTTTGTTTTTTTGATCATATCTTGATTTATTAATGTATTTTATACTGTGGATTGAACCCAGAGGTGTTTTACCACTAAGCTGTATCTCCAACCCTTTTTAATTTGTAACATCAGTGTGGAATTTAAACTCTGTAGGCTATTAACTTCAGGATGGAATTTAAATTCCGTGGGTTATTTGCTAAGGTGCTTGCTTAGCGGATTCTTACCTGCTTCTTTTTTCTCATGTTTTGCATCTCTCCCCTCCATGAGCTCACTCTATACCTATAGTCCAGCCTTACTCTATTAGTTGCAGTTTCAGTGAATGCAATTTTATGTCTTGCATCCAGAACTGACTGTTCTTTTCCCATTTTGTCTACGCCCACTTATTTTGAAAACGTTTCCTCCTCCCCAGGACTCATGCCCTTGCCTTTGTTGTTAAGAAAACTTTGAGGCTTCTGCTGCCGCAGATCTTGTGCACATCTCCATCACATATTTACCCTGGGTATCGCCATTGTGCTTATCTGTCAGGTCCACCCATGTGCTTCTTTAGGACAAGTCCAGCGACTTTTATGGTCATATCTCCATAGCGTATCTTAGAGCAGGAATCATTGTGGATCTTTATCGTAGTTTTTGAATTGATGAATGAATAATTCAGAGGCAGCAATTCCTAAACAGGGGCTTAGATGTTAGCTGAAGATTATAAATACCTCTTGAGAGCAAGGTTCACGTCTCATTTACCAGCGAACTCTATGAACTTGGCACAATCTTTGGAATTTCTTGAAGAAATAAAGAGCTAGAAGGAATGATGGGTGAATAGATGCTGTCAACAAGAGCATTGCTATGAAACTTTGATCCTCTGCTTGATAAAGGCGTTATTGCTACCTACCTCATTTCTCTTGCCTTAATCTTCTGCTTCCTGCTGATGGATATATCTGTTGGTCTGTGCCTGTGATAGTCTGAGCTAGGAATGACAGAGATAGGAATTATATTAGTACCCTCAGGCCCACCCTCTGAAAATTCAGTTTGGTTTATTATCAACATCTGGTGTATCAGCAAGAAGTTCTGTAACTGTATGTCACCAATTTATTAATAATAATTGTGGATGAGCAAGACCCATTTGGCAGAGTTATTTCTTCATCTCTCTCCAATCAAGTTCAATTTTCTTTGCTATAAGCCAGTCCATCCCGCTTTTCAGACTGGACTTCCTCCATAGACAGTTTGTAGACATCTCTTCAGGCCTTTCTAATATCACCCTCTGCTTTCGCCCTGCTTCTGAATTATCAGATTATCAACTACTCTGTCATTTTTGATGCTGAATTTGTAGATCACTGTATTTACCTCCCCCAGGCCCTTTAGTTCATCATGTAAGATATAGGAATGATGATGTTCTTTTATTTTAAACCCAATGAGGTTAATCTGGTGGTCACTGAGGTAGTACTGGTGAGTCATCTTATTCATTCATCTCTTATGCTGTGAACCTGTCCAAAATTTTTTCTAGATATATTTTTCATGCATAGACATTGCCACTGTTCTCACATAATTTTTAGATGCCCTCTATACATTATCCTTAGAATGAAATAAATATCCAGGAGTTTATACTAATATCAATTTTAAATAACTAAACAAATATATAAGTAGAGGAAACAAGAAAACTCTTGCTTACAGAAGAATAGAAGAATCCCAATTAATAAATGTAAAAGAAATGGGGAACTTTAAAAATCCACCTGTAGGTAATTACCCCAGTAATAACTGCAGGTAAACTCTACCCATGGACACAGAAGGTGGTAGGCAGGAGATTGAGAAAAAGTATTTTCATGGTCTCTAGGTAGCTGGTGCAATTATTTATTAATTACAAAAGAAATGTAGTTAACTTTGCTGTGGAGAAAACTGCCAGAACCTTTCCAGATGATCACGATAGACATCATTCCTGGAAATGACTCACTAAAAAGGGTTCCTCGCTTCTACCGTAGTACAGCCAAACAAGGAATCATCCTAAGCTCAGATGAAACCAGGAATAAAACCCACAACTGGATGGCTGTCCACCAAACAGCTGAAAGATACATGAGAATCCTTTTTAAGGATTTCTTCAACATTTTCATAATTCTGGTAATTCTCTATTTATTTCAAAATAATGAATGTAAGCTAAAAGAATGAAAAATTGCTTAGAACATGATCTGGTGAATGCTTTAAAAACTCTGTCCAGATTTTTCCAATGTCTTCATGGCTCCAGTCTGCTCAGACTGCCAGTACTGTCTGGCATACTCATGCACGTTTAGTACATGAACCCCCAGACTACACATACCTGCTTTTGCCCAAATCTGAGACTTGAGTACAACCCTATTTCAGTGGTCTTTTCCAAACAAGACATGCAAAGATTGGGCAATATCTCTTTTTCTTTGATCATGTAGAACAATCAAACTGAAAATAATTGTTTCTTGTTTTGTTTGTCCAATGTCCAATATAAGACTTCTTGGTTTTTTCGAATATAGAGAATCCTTGCAAGATTGCTTGGAGACAGAGAAGAAGGGCCCATGCATGGGAGACTGAATTTCTCTAATCATTCAGAGCTCTTGGAGGACACCACTGCCTCAATAGATAAGAAAAATGTTTTCAAAAAGCTTTTGACAAGATTTGAAATCAAAGATTTATATCTATAGTAGACCCTGGAATGTGAGGTAAAATAGCATATTTTAATAGAAAACTAATTTCAGAGTAGTAGACAAAAAAGGAGCCATAGATGGTAGGATGGCAAGCATAGCTTCAAAGGGGGTTAGAAAGAGCTTGCTTTCCAGAACTCTGGGAATAAAACCTACATATCTTCGGACATGTGCAGAGGAGGAAAGATCATTGAATTTGCTGGTGATACTAAAATTGAAGTCTTAGCAAATAATAAGGTGCAATATTATCAGACTGGAAAGGATTTGAATTGCAGGTGATTAAGGCAGAGGATGCCAAACGCAGTTCAGGTATAAAGTTACAAACTAATAAGTACAGGATCAAGGAGCCAATTATGCAGAACATATACCCAGAAAAGGATTTGGAGGATATTGTGGGAAAATCTGCAAAACCATCAGCATAGAGCTCAACCGCATTAGAAAAAGCAACCTGGATTTACTAGGTTATCTCATCAGAGGGGAAAAAGATGAGAAGAGGAAATAATACTACACTTTTCCAAGGCATTTACTTGATTCCTATTTTGAATATATTGTCCACTTCTGGACTGAACAGAAAAAGGAAAAAAGTAGGCTTGGAATGGGGGATGCAATAAAGGGAACATTAAATTGGGAAATTAGTTGCATTTTCGTTTCTTTAGGAAGTAAGTCAAAAAATTAGACATGCTAAGGAACTTTATTGAAATACACTAAATACTAAACAAATTACTGTTTAGATGCACATGCTGTTCTAGCAACAGACTCACATATCCTTCGACGAACTCAGCTAAAAGCTTAACACTGAAGTGTTGGTATGTGCATATAAAGACAGAATTCAGCCCCAGGATTAATACAGAAGAACCAGAGCAGAACTATTTGATGCTACATACAAGAAAAAAAAAGTTGCCAGGAAAAGCTGGAAAAGTAAAAGTGCAAATGAATTGAAGAGACACTTAACTTATTTTTGGTGAAGGAGGTGATTAAAAATCATTGTTAAAAAATAATCACAGTGAATGAGAAGTGAAAACAAATTTTAAATGACCAGTTTTGACAAGCAAAATTTTTCTAATTGCAGCATCTTCAGGTGTAAACTAGAAGGTAGTTATGTAAACAAGCCTTGAAGTTTTCCAATTATTTGTATTTGTGTGCATTGCTGTTCTGAGGATTCTGCCGCAGGGAGCGTGGATCCACTTTCATCTAAGTACAGTGGATGCCAATTTCATGTGGCTCAATCTAGCATTCTGTTTAACAGGGTCTACTAGATTCAGTCTGTGTGAAAGAAGTATGGAGTTCTGGCTGCCGCACAGAGCAAAGTCAAAGCAGAGTTAATTTTACTGGAGATTTAGGATTAATAATTTTCATTTCAAATATGCAGGAAAAATAAAGCAAAACATCGAGGCTTGTTTATCCCTTGACACTGCTATGTGGTTATCTCAGTTCTCCACTTTGCTTTGCATGATAAAGAATCACAGAAATTTCTAGCTGGAAGGGACCTTAAAAAAGCATCTAGTACAATCCTCTTAAATGACAGATAAGGCAAATGAGAGGCAGAGTGAAATCTCTCCAAACTTTCAAAAATAGAAGAGAGTCCAAAGCTAGACTCTTGACTCTCAATCCAGCATTTTAACATCCAAAGTTGTGGGCTTATAAACTGATAAAACCAGTTCAACAGTATGCCAAATTTTGAAATGATTTTTAATTTATGTCTAATTTTTTGTGTTTTGATTTTCCAACATGCATTTTTATGTTTCAGAATGGGAAACTGTAGAATGCTTTATAGAATTGCAACATAGTAACTGGTGAGGCAGTAGCATTAAGCTCAAGAAGTGCACACCGTCTCATGAAAACCAGAGTGAACCCTGACTGTTGAGCCCAGGCCTTCTGGCAGGGCCATGGACCACCAGGAGCACCACATGGACTTGGGAGTCTTAAGTACTTTGTGTCTAGCAGCCTTACAGTGGCCGAATACAACTTGAATAAGCAATGCCTTCTTCCTATGTCTTGTATCTCCTTAAGTGATAGGATAAGATCAGATGATCTCCAAAATTCTTGGAGATTTAAGATTCCAGCCTGTGAGAACCTTAGGATCCCTGCTATGCAGGGAAAGAGGGTAGAGAATGAAGATGACATTGGAGTATGGTCAAATTACTCTTGGACATTCTTTAGGAGGGCACCCAGTTGAAAATCAACAGGCAACTTCTTAAAGAAGTTTGTGCTTCTGAAACATACTGCATTTGGGAAGATAGGTGGGTGAGCATTATATAAGATATGGTTTAGATTAAGGGTCAATGAGATATGAAAATATGCACTAAAATATCAAAATGCAGTCATACTTAATGCATAAAAGCACTCACATGGGAAACATCCACGATCCTGAGACCAACTGAAGGAACATGTCTCATATTAGATATATCTAGGACCTAAGAAGCGCAAGTACAGAATCCAATGAACTTATAGAGGGAAAATATTTGTACAAACTCCTAATTAGGAAGACTTTATTTATCCTTTAGGAGTTCCTTCATTGACCTAATGCATTTGTCTCCTGCCAAAAAGTCTCTTGTTAAACTCTCTAGAGATTAAATATTAATATCAATGTAACACATGGAATTATATTATTACTCTTACATCAGAGGATCCTACCAATGGAAATATGTCCATGAATATTCTTTAAATGTTACATATGCCAGGATAACTTTGCATTAACTAATGAGTATCTATTCAATTACTCATAACTGACATATTTAAAGCAGGGTAAAAGGAGTGGAATTCTGTAAATGAAACTGCATCATTTGATACTAGACAATGGGCAGCCACAACTTGTCTGACTTTGAACTTCACACTCTTACTGTAAAGTCTCCTTAGGAATCGAGATTCCCTATAATACCTGTTTCCGAGTGTGAAAATATGGTGACATAATATTGAATAATTATGTACCAGCAAGTCATAGATTTTTGGAATAATTATACCACCAGGCATATGACAGTGGGATCTATAATTTATTCTGTAATATTTTAAAAGACTCTGTAAAATGTTTGATTCTTTATGCTTTCTAAACAACATAAATAAAAATTAAACAAATGATGTAATATGTCCAAGGAAATAGCATTAGTTGATTTTTTAACCCTTATTTTATGAGCTTAGAAACCAGGCTTTTCAAAACTACTTTGTATTAACGAAACTGTAACTGTTGATATATAATCTCCTTGATTGTTTGCTATTTTTTCTTGATATTGCCTAAAGGCATCTGTTGCTCATCTATATATGGCCAGTTCCTTTACAAAGTATTTTTAGTGGATTTAATTAAACAGCATTTAATAGCATGGTCATAAAGTTTTTTCATAATTGTATGATGATAAAGATATCTTTGTGTTTAAATATAGTCTTAAATATTTTGACTATGTTCTTGTCCGCTAGGGATGGCTTGGTCCAATGATAACTTATTGAATATCTACAAATATTGTAGATATTTGTGAAATGCTAAACCTCTGAACTTTTATTTTTAACTTAATATGAATGCATAACAGATATATGAATAATTATATAGATGCTCACTTAGTAAGCCACCCTGTGGAACATTAGTGTGAAAGAATGAATTAGAAGAAATTAAAAAATATTAAGGGCTAGAGTGGTGGTTCAGTGGTTATGGCATTTGCCTGGCATGATCAAGGATGCAGGTTTGAACCCCAGCACCAAGTATACAACAAAGTGTCAGAATAACAACAAAAACCACATGAAAAACTAAATAAAATTGATTCTCTTTCTCTCTCTCTCTTCCTGTCCCACTGTCTCTTTTAAAAAAACAATTCAGCTATTTAATACAAACCTGACTGATTTTCTACCTTTAAACTTTAGTAACATGTGGAGATCTAAGAAACTATTACTGATACATGGAAGATAATACAGTCTCTACATTTTTTCTTGCTTTATGTACTGACTAAAGATTTCCAGGACCACTATCTGTGGGATTCAATTCAGCCTAAGATTATTGGGTCAAGGTTGAAATTGATCAGCATATGGACATTAAATGAAGAATGGAAATTAAGCCTCAGAATTTATTCTCAACTATGCATTGGGATATAAAATAAGCATTTAATGATTAGTGATATTCACACTTATTAGGAAGAAAACTTGCTGCCTGAAACTTCATCTACCTGGATCCCCACCCCCGTTTCACTTGATGTTATATTTACTAGAAACGACCAGACCAAATATAACCCACAAAAAATAATAGTTGTGCTTCACTGGCTTCGCCTACAGTGCCAGGGGGATGGATTTAATGATCTTATAGGTCTTTTCAATCTCTCTAATATTTGCGAAATGGCAACTGTCAATGTTGAACAAGAAATTGCTGAAATAGCACAACTTTTTGAAATGGATAATATCTCATAGGACAAGAGTCCAGAAATGGAAAGAACAACCATGAACTCCACTGAAACTCATCTCAACAGGATGCCAACTATTTACTCTTCAGCTAGTAAAAACAACCAACTTTAAAAATGTGACCTGTCAGTGAGTTGAAATGAGCCACTTTGAAAATCTCAGTACTGGCTAGTGTGTATACCCCAAGAACCACCACTCTTTCCTGCGGTGTTTTTCATATTGGCTTTTGCTTATCCCTTGACCACTTTTTTTCTACTTATATCATTTAGAAGGAAGGGGAAATCACGTATGCCCTAGATTTAGTTAAGCTTCTTGTTGCGTATTACTTAGCCTCTATTTGTTGATAGATGAACTCAAAATTTTGTGTTGGCATGTAAATAGATCTTTGCGAAAACAAGAAATTTAAGGCAAAGCACTTTCAAGTCTTTCTGGCAAATTAAGCAATTAAAAGTTTTCTCCTTAGTTTCCAACACAGATTGTAAATTTCCAGATGTTTTTAATATTGAAAATTTGATCTTTTATTCTGTGGTTCTGGGAACCAAACCCAAGGGTCTCATAAATGTGAGGCATGCACTTTACCACATGAGCTACATTCCCAACCCCACAACTGGTGGGTCAAGAGTGTAAGAGAGAAATCCTTGAGAGAAAGAACACGAACAGAAATGAATCCAAGATACTTCATTTTCCCTAGGCAATTGACGAATTTTATGCTGTAGGCAGTGAAATCAAACAAAGTTACTGCAGACATGAATTGAAGCATGGGGGTCATCTGACTGGCAGCCTGGTGGAACATAACCACCAGGAAGCAGTGTGCCTACAAGCATTCACCTACCTCTCCAAGTCCCCAGATGCACCCTAGATGCCTGCAAGTCATCAAGTCCCTAGCTACAAAATTTACCTTAGAATATGTATTTTGCTTGACTTTTAGGTTCCTGAAAATTACCTTTACAGTTTCGACACCTGTTCTCAAAACATTACAGCCACACCCTTCATGCTTTAGATAGAATTGGTCAGATGGAAATTATTTGCCTTGAAAAGCTCCTTAATTTTTTTTTTTTGGTACGTGTTTGTTAAACTCAATAAATATTGTGGTGAAAGTCTCGCTCTCCCCAGCCTCCCCTGTAATCCAAATTTTCTTTCTGAGTCTTTCTTTCATTCAGAAGTCTGATTTTCCATAGCTGTCTGCATGGTAGTCACTTAAAAAGAGTTATATTTTTAGCAGTCTTCTAGTACTGAGGATATATTAACAGGTTTAGAGACATGTCAATGATGAAGGATCCTAAAAATCATTTAGGAACCAGAAGAGTGCAATTTGAAACAGAGGAGAAAACAGAGACTACAAAAGATTTAGAAAACTGTAACTCAGTTGGTTCATTCCTTGGTTACATGAAATGATCTGCCCCACCTTAGGCTACCTACCAGAAAATAAGTTAAATATATTCTCCAAAACCCCCTCAACTTTTCTTGCATGATATCTATCATTAAGAAGAAAAGAAGTTACAAGCATACAAAAGGGAAAAGGGAGGGGGAAGTTAATATGAAATTTACAAATGTCTCATTCATTGCTGTTATCAAACACAAACTTCTAATAACTGTGATTGTCATGTACAAAGCAATACATGACAAAACGAAACATTGCCCTTTAGAATGAAATCTTTAAAAAGAATCAAATAGGAATTAGCAGATCACAAAATACCGTGCAGAAAACTAACACCTAGTAGATGGATTTGACCACAGGAGATGGATACAGCAGAAGAGTATTTTAAAAATTTGAAGAGATTATAGTAGAAACCTTCAAACACAACCATGAAGATCAAAAAGATTGGACCACTTCGAAAAGCCATTGGAAATGTGAGAAGGTCTAACATATGTGAAACTGAAGCCCTAGAAAGACAGGAAAAAAGAAACACACAGAAAGAATTTTTGAAAAGAGAGTTACAAAAACTTTACTTCCAAAATGCTTAGAAGATGTCAACTCACCAATTCAAGGAGAAATATGACTCCCAAGTAGGATAAATACCACCTCTGGATACATCATCAAAAAATGTTCAAAAGTGAAATAAAAAGCAAGAAAAACCTAAAAGAAGCCAGACATTGTCTTCAAGAATGAGAAAACAAATAATACAGCTATTTCTTATAAGAAATAGTAGATGACATTTAGCAATAGAATGAAAATTTTAAAGAATTGAAAAAATAAGTGACAATCTAAAATACCATACCCTTGAAAATGACCTTTTAACAGTGGTAGTAAAACAGACATCTATGTACAAACACTGATGTAATTCATTGCCATGCTAGAAGGCCTTAAAAATTAAAGGGACTTTTTCAGGCAGAAGGAAAATCTATTTTAGACAGAAATGCAAATATATAAGAATTAATAAAGGAACAAAGAAAAGATAAATAGGTTTCAAAAGTAAGTAGTGACTGAACAAAAAATATTGTTTTATAAGACCTAAAATGAATAAAGAATTAAAAAGCATGTGAAAAACATACAATATAGTGGTAAGAGAAAAGCATTATATATATATATATAAACTTAATCTTATGCTGAGCATATGATTGATCTCAAAACCTTTCAAAGAATGAAATCATTTAGAATTCTTTCTTTTCATGATAGAATTAGTCCTCAAAGTTTTAGCAACATGTTTACCTAAAATCCCCAAATGTTGGAGATTAAAAAATTAAAAGTATTAACTGACCAAGTATCAAAGAATTCTCAGTAGATAATAGAAAATATTTTATTGTATAAAAATAAAAAGAGATATGCTGAAATTTGTAACATGTAGCTGCATGGGTCATTTAGAATACCATTTGTAGCTTTAAATGCATTATATCTTAGAAAAAAGGATTAAACTTCATAAAGTTATAAAAAGGACAACAAAGAAACCCCCAAAGGTAAGAAAGTAAAGACAGTACATAGATGTATAAAGCAGAATAATAAATGAATGGAGAGATTTAACCACACCACAAAATGACAAAATAGCTACTTTAAAAGTATAGTAGAACTGATAAATATCTGGCAGGATATCTTAAGAAATAAAGAAACTACAAATCCCCCATCTCAGGAATGAAAAACGGCATTGTCAGAGATTTTTCAGGTCACAAGAAAATGCTATGGAAAACCTTATGCCAAAAATAAACTGAAAATTAAAATAAAAATGGTTTTGGCTGGGTATATCACTGCCCTGATGTGTATTGGGTCTCTTACTAAGAGAAAGATGGAGAATGAGTTGGAATCCAGTCATCCTGTCCTTGTTCAATTCCCTTGCTAGGAAACCATGTTCAAGATACATGCGCAAAGAATAAAGTAAGGCTAATCAACCCTAATCACAACTTAGTGATTAAGTGCCCCATCATGATACAATGTTAAAATGGAAGGAAAATGCATTAGTTGGATCCTCTGAGAAGCTGACTCCAAGATTAGAATTGCAAGAGATTCACTGAGAAAAGTTTCCAGGTGGGTGAAAAAAGGGGAGAACCTGAGATGGAGAGGGCTGCAGGGGTTAACCTTAAGAAGGAAAATGGATAGAATAGGCAGTGGCAGACTCAGGTACAGATTTAAGAATATTGTGGACAAGCCAATGGGCAGGTCTTGACTCAGTCGGGGGAGTTTCGTGACAGAGATCTCCATTTTGCATATGAACCCGCCGTAGCATCCCTACCATATGTCCTTTTCTCCACTGAGAATACCTATAAGAAGTATGGTCTTAATCATAGATTTGGTGCATAGAAACTGGAGCTTACAGCACATTACACCCTTACAGCAGCAGATATGAGTGGCGTATTTTGGTGACCACAACTTGTGTTTAACCCATTTGCTTCTCTAATTGGAGACAGATATCATTGAGAAAAGCATTGGGAAGAGTGTCAGGTAAAAATCAGAAGGAAAAAACCCCAATTCATGGAGAGGGAAAACACTAGTAAAATGTCATCTGTTCTTTATAGATGCAGGAAAAGCATCCTTTCCCAGGTATCCTCATGTGCAAGTAACCCTAACTTATGGAAAGACACCTGGGGAGCTTGGCTGGGTCGGGAAAATCAGATTCCAAGCACGCTATATTCTCCAAATGTTTGGCAAGAGTAAAAAGAGGACTGAGAAAACAGAAAAGAGCAGGTTCTCTTTTTTGGGCATATTTCCAAACTCTGTTACCACTCAAGTCCAGGAGAAACAAATTATACCAAAGAAAAAATATCCATGGAGCAGGACTTCCGACTTCCCACTTCCATTTAATTTATTAACTAATTAATTGGTTGGTTTGCTTATATGTAGGAGTATTAGATTTGCAACTGTATAAGTCATCTATTTTTGTATTAAAAATATCTCTAAGACTTAGCACCTTAACAGCAAACACTTATTATCTTGAATTTTCTCAAGTTTTCTCCAGGTCAGGAAACCAGGAGGGGTGAGCTGGATGGTTCTCTCTCATGGTTTCTTAGCAGATTGCAGTCATCTCCACTAGGACTGCAAGTTAAATATCTGAAGGAACTGGAGAAGCTATTTTCATGCTCTCCATGGTCAAGTGCAGGCTTCCCTTGACTAGAGGTGGCCCTCCCTACTGTTTTGCTCAAGATAGTGTCTCGCTGGCTCCACGGTAAATCATTCAAGAAGGAAAGAGAATATCCAGGACAGAAGTTGTAGAATATTTATCACCTAACATTGGCGTTAATATCCCTTTGCTCTGTCATATTTTAGGTGATAAAATTGAATCACTTAAGTTTAGCCAACACTCCATGATAGCTGAATGAAGTAGCACCTCTTAAGAAGTGCCAAGTAATTTGTAGACATATATTTAAAACCATATTGACCATATATTCATAAGTTACAAAATTCAAAATATTATAAGCCATCTTGAAGGTTTTTGATAGGAAGGAATCCCACTTCTCTTTCCTAGAGTTATAAATTTCTTGTGTGTCCTTGACCTAAAGGTAGTCCATGAAATTACAAGTGAACACAACCAGTGGATTAGCTCTGTATTAACTGTACCTTAAGGTACCCAGTACCTTAAGCCCAATCGTGTTCTTAGCTCTGATCAGCTTGAATCATCAATCCTTCCTAAAGTGCATGTGCCAATGAGAAGGGGGAAATGAGTTTCCCTATTCCTTCTCTTAAAAACTCTTGTCATTTTCTCATATGTTTATGAGCTTTCTGGACTTCCACTGGAGAGAAGTTCCTTTAGAGTTCTTTAGCCCATCTACTGATTGGATTATTTGTGAGTTTGGACTTTAGTTTCTTTAGTTCCCTGTATATTCTGGATATTAGCCCTCTGTCCGAGGTGTAGCAGGCAAAGGTTTTCTCCCATTCTGTAGGTTCTCTCTTGATGCTATTGACTAGATCTTTTTAGTTTAATTGCATCCCATTCATTTATTCTTGATTTTACAGCTTGAGCCATAGGAGTTTTGTTAAGGAAGTAGCTGCCGACTCCTACATGCTGTAGTGTTGACCCTACTTCTTGAAAGCCCATAAATATATGAGAAAATGCTCTACATCATTAGCTATAAGGGAAATGCAAATCAAAACTTCAATGAGATACCACCTCACTCCTGTTAGAGTGGCAAAAATGAAAAATACAAACAACGACAGATGCTAGAGGGGCTGTGGGAAAAGAGGAACACTGTCACACTGCTGGTGGGACTGCAAACTGGTTCAGCCA
>PVKS010032028.1:0-22927 GCA_004027875.1 Aplodontia rufa
TAATGGTGGTGGTGGTGATGGTGATGGTGGTGTTGATGATGATGGTGATAGAGGTTATGGTGGTGATGGTGATGGTGGTGATGGTGATGGTGGTGTTGATGATGGTGATAGAGGTTATGGTGGTGATGATGGTGGTGATGGTGGTGGTGATGATGGTGGTGGTGATGGTGGTGATGGTGCTGATGGTGATGATGGTGATGGGGTGATGATGATAATGGTGGTGGTGGTGATGATGGTGATAGAGATGATGGTGGTGATGGTGATGGTGGTGTTGATGATGATGGTGATAGAGGTTATGGTGGTGATGGTGATGGGTGTTGATGATGATAGAGGTGATGGTGGTGGTGATGATGATGGTGATAAAGGTGATGGTGGTGATGGTGATGGTGCTGATGGGGTGATGATGATAATGGTGGTGGTGATGGTGATAGAGGTGATGGTGGTGGTGATGATGATGGTAATAAAGGTGATGGTGGCGATGGTGATGGTGATAGAGGTGATGGTGGTGATGATTCTCTCTCTCTCTCTCTCACTGACCTCTCTTTAAGAAAAAAACAAAGAATAAATCACAGAGGCAGAGCCACAAGGGCTATATTCAGAGCGTAAAGTGGACCACTGTCACACCAAGTGCTGCCCACACCACTGGGACCCCAGTGAGAGAACCACAGCCTGAGGGAGCTCTCATTGGTCACTTGGTCCAAGGCAGAGGCGGCGGCAGCTCCCTTGCCTCCCCCACCCCCAATGCAGTTCTGGTGCTGGGGGCACAAGGAGGTCTCCAGGAACTGACATCTGTGCAGCTGGTGGAATGGCTAGCTCGGGACACACTCAGGGGGGTGTGTTACCAGCCGCAGTCTAAGACAAGGAGCCCTGAACTCAGAGCAGGAGGTACACAGGTCCATGCTGCCAGAGCCCACCTTTCCCTTCCAAGTCTTTGAATTGGACTGGCATTGGGGACAAGGACTGAGCTTTTGGTAGCACCACCATTGTGACCCGGTCACACAGAGGTGGCACCCATGCTGCTGTGTGTCCACATCTCTCCACCCCTAGAAAAGAGAGCAGGCCAGAGGGTGCCACAGAGAGACCCCTCCTCTGTGGTAGGCAGGCCGTTTCCTTGCTCTTGATGCCCGCAACGTGAGAGTGTGCATTACCTCCCGCCCCTCCCCTCTCAGCACCCTAGCCCTCCCCGAGGCCTGTGGAGACAGCAGAGGAGGCAGAACCAGCCAGCACATAGTTTCCATGGCAACCGGCTGCAGCAGTCCATAACTACAATCGACCGCAGAGCGGACCTCAGAGTGGACCTGAGTGGACCTCAGAGCGGACCTGAGTGGACCTGAGTGGGCCTGAGTGGACCACTACTGGACACTCCAGTAGGAAGCAAGGAGGCCTTGCCCGCTTGGCACAGTGGCAGCTAAAAGTTGCTCAGCCAAGCCTCTGGTCACCCACCTGGGAGGCCTCAGTGACCCTGACTCCAGAAGGAATTGCTATGCAAGCTGGGCAAAGACCTACAGGGCCCTGGCAGGGACACTGCCACCGAACACCATGTTTACATTAAATAAGCCCCTTGGGTGGAACCCTGAGCCAGAGCTCTGGATCTTTGTCCTGGCCCTGCCCAGTATGGACAGTTCAGAGCTTGAACCTTCTGGGAGCTAAGAACCCAAAACCTCACCTCCCCAAGCTCCTGGCTATTTGTGGAGCCAGGAGGTGGCTCAAGGTGGGGAGAGGGATCATGGCCAAGACCCAGGCAGTGCCCTGTCCCACTCTGCTTCAGATGAGACCCAATAACTAATCAGACAACTGGGGTTCGCTGAGCACTTACTATGTGTGAGTGGGTTTGATCCTAGCAAAGCTCGTCACCACTCACCAACTCCCATTAGACCACTTGACAGCTGAGCAGCTGAGGCACATGGCAGCTTGGGGGCTGGATCCAGGCAGCCTGGTCTCAGCATCTGCTCCCATGCACCAGCAGGTCTCTGCTTTTAACTGTCATGCACACTGGGGGTTCATTAGGACTTTGGGGTGGGTTGGAGCAATGTCTCAGCAGTTATGGCATTTGCCTGGCTTGTGCGAGGATATGGGTTCAAACCCCAGCACCACATACACAATGAAGTGTCAGAGCAACAAAAGCCACATGAAAAAATAAAACTGATTCTCTTTCTCACTGTCCCTCTAGCTTACAAAAAAATACATTAAATTTTAAAAAACAAATAAATAAAAAGGACTTTACCCTGGTGAAAACCAGTTTGAGAACCACTGTGATGGTCCAACCTCCCTACTTCACAGAGAAAGAAACTGAGGTTCCAGGAGGCAATGTGGCTTGTCCAAGATTACACAGATCTAAGTCGGTGTATCAAAAGGCCAGCTCAGCATTGACCCTAACAATAGACTGACAACTTAACAACTCTAAAAATCTTACAATGATTCATCAAAGAAGTTTAGAGGGGCTGGAGCAGTGGCTCGGCAGTTATGGCGCTTGCCTGGCATGCGCGAGTACGCGAGTTCAAACCCCAGCACCACGTACACAACGAAGTCTCAGAGCAACAAAAGGCATATGAAAAACTAATTAAAAATGGTTTCTCTCTTTATCTTTCTCTCTCTCTCTCACTGTCCCTCTCTCTTTAAAAAAAAAAAAAAACAACAACAAAGATGTTTAGAAAGATTTTGAAGATTTCCACCAAGTTTAACTCTTCTCCATTTGACTTCAAAGCATTTTGGACTCATCTCTGTCCAGCTGCCTGCTGCTTTGGAGAGAAGAAACTGAGTCAAAGAGAGTACCTCTGCATGGAGAAGAACTGAGGTGAGAAGCGGCCCAGCCCTTGCTGAACTGACCCTTCAGAAGAAAAGACTGAGGGTCAGAGCAGAGGTCTGGAGATCAGGGGAGACAGGAGGCTAAAGAGGGTGGATAGGTGGGGTATGAAAAATGAAGTTGAAAGGCAAGGAAGGAGCCAGGCACTGTGGCACACACCTGTAATCCCAGCGGCTCAGGAGGCTGAGGCAGGAGGATCCAAGTTCAAAGTCAGCCTCAGCAACTTAGCGAGGCCCTGTCTCAAAATAAAAAAATAAAAAGGGTTGAGGATGCTAAGTGGTTAAGCCTCCCTGGGATCAATCCCTGGCACAAAAAAATAAAGAAGAAAGAAGGAAGGACAATCTCAGACAAAAAAATATATTTGTAAGAATCCTCCTCTTTGGTATATTTAATGATGTTTTCAAGAACGTATTCAGGGGCTGGAGCAGTGGCTCAGTGGTTATGGCACTTGCCTGGCACATATGAGGACCCAGGTTCAAACCCCAGCACCACATACACAGCTAAGTGTCAGAGAAACAAAGGCCACATGAAAAAATAAATAAAACTGATTCTCTCTTTCTCTCTTAAAAAAAAGAATATATTGAGTAGATTTGAGAGCATAATAAGATGAAAAGCTATGGATGGAATTCAAAGTGATGCAGACAGGGAGGAAGAGAATGGGTGAGGGTCAGGATGAGACGAGACCCTATATTGTCTCTGTTTCGCATGTTTGGAAATTTCCATTTTAAGCCTCCAAATTTTATGTAGCCAATACATTCCAGAATTTTTAAATGAAGTTATTGATTACAGTTTTAATAGCCCTTCCCACCTCTGCCCCAAGTCCTCCCTCTCTCACAAGCACACACACACACACACACACACGTATACACACTCACACATGAGCACACGTACATCATCCTGGGGCCGGCAGCCACAGACAGCTGCTACATACTGATTCCCCTCTGCTTAGAAGGACTCTAAGCATTTGTTAAAATATTGATGCAAAAAAAGTCATTAGTCAAACAAAACATCACAGAAATCTTCCAATCCACTGCGTCCTGCGGGATTTGCTGTAGGTTTTATAAATAGATCAAAGAAACCAGTGCATCTGATGTGTCGACCGGTTGACAAACTGGCTCTGGGTGCCTGCGCTCCAAGCACACTGACCCCTTCCAGGACAGCATGCTCAGGACAGAGACGGACGGAACCAGTCTCCTGTCTCAAGACTTTGGGTCTGGTTCTAATGCGACGCTCATTTTCTAGGGCCAAAGTGCGTGGCAAGGATTTGTCTTAAGATTTTTAAGATTTAAGATCTTTCCTCTTGCTTTTGTTTGTTTTCAGTGATGGGGATGGAACCCAGGGCCTTGTACACGCTAGGCAAATACTCTGCCACTAAGCTATGCCCCTAGCCTGCCTCTTCCCTTTTCTGACTCAGTTTCCCCATCTGTACAGGAAATGGAAGGATGAGACGTTCTTGGAACCCTTCCCAACCCGGGGTGTAGCACTGCTCAGTGCTAACCTTCCAGGGACAGTGGTGTTGCTGGGCCCAGGCAGCCATACAGGCCCTGCCCTTAATCTAGGCAGAGAGAGGGGCACAGGTCCCCTGCTGAGCTGCAGGGCCAGGCAGAGGAAGGGGGTGGGGAGACAGCCTCAGGCAGCCCTGGCCAAGCTGGCACCCATTCAGTCCCACAGCGTTCCCACCAGGTGGGCCGCCCAGGCGGGTGGCCACTGGTCCCACTCTGTGGGACTGAGGGCCTCCCACGATGCTGGACTTTGAATGCCAACGACAGAGCAGTCCGGGTCGTTCTGGAACAAACTGGTCACCCGAATCCCAGGAAAGTTGCTGAGCAGATTATTAATGGAGCAGAATCTCAGGACGGAAGGGAGGTGAGGGGGCCTTTGTGGCCTGCAGGTCCTGTGACAGCAGGCCTGCACTGCTCAGGAGATCTGGACACCTGGATGCCACACTCCTGAGGGTACCAAGCAGCTGGCAGGGGAGGAACCTGCTCCTTGTAGCAGGCAGCAGTGAGTGCTGAGACCCAAGAGAGGAATCCACCCACCAGGGAGGAGCTGGCAAGGAGGGGCAGCTGCCCTGCCCTGGGGTCAGCCAGCTGGCTGCAGCCTTCCATCACCATCGAGGCTGCCCAGGCGCCTCTCTCCACCGTGGCAGCTCCCAGAGGTCTCAAGCCTGCCAGGACCTGCCACCTGGGGCCCAGACCAGCACAGAAGATGGGGAGCACTGAGGAGCTGTGTTTGGGGGTCCACGTGACTTCCTTGAGAGTGCAAGTTGCTTTCTTGGTCCTGGCCTCCAGGAGGGGCAGGGTGTCAGGATGACATGGGAAGGACAGGATGACACTGTTTGTTTCACATCCCTGTCACACAACCAGGAGGCTAAGGCAGGTCCCCTTATCCACCTGCAGCTGAAGTTCTTAGCCTAATTTTTTTTTTAAAGAAAGGGGGACAGAGAGAGAGGAGAGAAGCAATCTTTATTTAGTTTTTCATGTGACTTTTCATTCCTCAGACACTTCGTTGTGTACGTGGTGCTGGGGTTTGAACTCGCGTCCTGGCGCTTGCCAGTCAAGTGCTGTAACCGCTAAGCCACCGCTCCAGCCCCTCTTAGCCTAATTTTGATGGCTTCTGTGACAAATTACCACCAACCCACTGGCTTTACACAACACAGATGTCCCTTCCCTGGCCTTCTCCACCTTCTAGAGCACCCACTGCATGGCTCAGGGCCCCACAAGCCTGACCAGCAACCTCATCCTACGTCTTTGTCACTCTGCCTTCCCCTCCTCCCGCTTCTACCTCCCTCCAAACTTCCCAGAACCTGTGGTTACATTGGGAGGTGCTGGTCACCTGGACAGCAGCTGATCAGCAGCCCTGATGGTCCCAAGTAACATGACATATTCACAGGCCCAGGCGTTAGGACAGGGACAGCTTGGGGAGCTGCGATTCCACCCACCACGTGACATGCAAATCCTAACACTGCTTCTCCGTCTCCTTCCATAGCTCACTAATTCAGACCTCTCGTTGAAACACCAGTTTGTGAAACAGTTTTCACACGTGTTACCCCATTTAATCTGACTGTAACCAGGGAGCCATTAACTCTACAACCGGGATTGATGCTTCTATTACTCCCAGAGTTACAGTTGAGGAAACCGAGGCCACCATTCGTCACTTTTGTTTCGTTACTTCTTTGTTTCTGTTAGCTCTTCATCTCAGATGCTTTTTTAAAAGAAAGAGGGACAGTGAGAGAGACAGAGAAAGAGAGAAACAACTTTATTTAGTTTTTCACATGGCCTTAGTTGCTCCAGGACTTAGTTGTGTACGTGGTGCTGGGGTTTGAACCCGGGTCCTTGTGCTTGCCAGGCAAGTGCCGAAACCGCTGAGCCACCGCTCCAGCCCCTGTCCCCCTCTCTAAAAAAAGAAAAAAAGAACTTGCAGAACAGTCTGTGGTGGAATCAGAACTGGAGCTGCTGGGAAGTCTGAGGGGGCCTGGGAGGATGCCCCCAGGGGCTGGCCTTGCTCTGCCTCCTGATGGGCCCACGGGGTACAGGGCATGTGCATATTTGTAAAAGTGTAAACTGCACCCTTCAGATGTGTGCTCTCTGTTCAAGTGTTAAATAAGGAATACACATAGCTGGGCATGGAGGCACACTCCTGTTCAGGAGGCTGAGGCAGGAGGATTGCAAGTTCAAAGCCAGCCTCAGCAACTGAGCAAGGCCCTCAGCAACATAGTGAGACCCTGTCTCAAAATTAAAAAATGAAAAAGGGCTGGGGAAGTGGCTCGGTGATAAAGTGCCCCAGAGTTCAATCTCCAGTACCAAAAATCGATATAAATAAACCCACATATGCCTAGATTAAAGAATAGAGGCCATACAACAGCATGCTAGCAGGGCCTTTCTATTTATCTTTGGGTTATAGGCCAACTCTCTATTTTCCCTATTTTCAAATTTTCTCTAAAAATGAGGATTATTGCATAAGAGAAAGTTTTTAGCAGTCTTTTCATTTTAAGAAAAAATTTCAGTAGACAGTCATCACTGAGGTCTGAAGCATGCCACTTGGGGAGTGTCCCTTGCTCCCTCCATCCCTTTGCGGGCCTGTGTTTTGGGGGGATGCAGCACTAGTGGGGCTCAGCCTCCACCTGCCTAAGGAGCTCACCAAAGGCCAGGCCAACCAAGCAGGCAGACAGTGGACAGGCCAGTCCCCTCTGCTGGGCAGGGCCACCAAACCTTGCTCAGGCTGCCCTGACAAAGGACCACAGGCCGGTGGCTTAGACTAATAGGGAATTATTTCTCTGGAGATTAGAAGTCAAGGCCAGGACTCTTCCTGGCTTGCAGATGGCTGCCTTCTCCCTGTGTCCTCACATGGTGGAGCCGATGGCCTCTCCTCTTGGGAGGGCCCTGATCCCCTCTGACCAGGACCCCACGTTTATGACCTCAGTTGACCTTCAATACTTCCTTACTCCAAACATAGTCAGGGCTTCCACGTATGAACATGGGGCAGCCCCCTCACAGTGCCACCTCCAAGTCTTTGCCACACGGTTCTCTCCACAGAGTGCCCGCGAGGCCGGGCTAGACTCTGAGGACAGGAGCCATGACTGCTGCCCACCAGGCATGAGGCCTCCTTGGCTCAGTGTTCCTGAATTGGGTTGCAGTGAACTATTCCAGGTGGATTTTCCACCAGCTGTGTAACAGAGAGAAGCCCTTAGAAGGAAAATGGGGGCCCCGTTCCCTCTCTCCTCACTCTCCCTCTCCACCTGAGGCAGTGGTTGACTCAGACAAAGCTCTGCGGAGATGGAGCCCACGGGTGGTGGGAAGAGCTGTCCCCAGCCAGGCGTTGCTCCAGACACAGTGCTGGCCAGGTCACAGGTGTGCAGCCCGCATAGTCACCTGGCCTCTTGGCCCAGAATGGGCCTGGCCCCGTTGAACACTCTTCTGTTGCTGTTCCAAAATTCTCCATCCTTTTCAGACAAGAGCCCCACATTTCGTTTTTGCAAATTATGCAGCCAATCCTCGGTGCAATGATGAAGTAAATGCACCATGTCCCACCCTTCAGGGAGATCATTTTAGAAGGAAGAAGGGAAGGGCCTACCAACAACCTGGAGGCGAATGTTTGTTGTGTCACTGGGGGGCTGAGAAAAGGGCATTGTCCTTTAAGTTGGAAAGGCAAAACTCAATTCTTTTTACAATTTCATTACTGGAAAAATCCATTGGCCCCAGGAGCATTATGCTTACCAAATTGAACTAAAAACAAAAGGGCATTCACTGTCTCCCCCAAGCTGTCACGGAGCTGGCTCCCATAAATCACCAACAAGCAGGAAGGATGTCTCAGCAGGGCCTCCCGCTCCATCCTCTCGCCTGGTTCCTCCAAGCCTGGTGGGTGCTCGCTGCTCAAGTGGGAGGAAAACAGACATGGACCAGAGGCCACCGCAACTCGGGGCCCTCGCCTCCATCACCTCCTCCAACCCTCCAGCGCTGCCAGGGAGGCAGGCGTCAGTACCCCTATGTCACCAAGGAGGCTTAACTAACACCCAAGGTCGCACGGCTAGTGACCCACGTTAGTCTGGCTCACAAACCCATTGCGTTCACGCTACACACATGTGAACCCCCATGAGAGACAGGCCACTCTCTTCCCTGGACCTTGCAGTGTCCTGGAACAGAGGGATGCTGCGACTCAGCCTTGCCTTCACCGTGGTTTGAAGCAGCAACTTCTCCTGAGCCATCCAGGACCCCAGTGGGTTGGGGACACCCTCCAGCCGATGAGTCCTGCTCTTTGCATCCTGAGCCCCACAAGGACCAGCGTTTCTGTCGTGTTTGTCCCCAGACCAGCCCCTGGCGCATTGCTGACACTCAGGATGTGCAGTCCTCAGTATCCCAAAGTCCCAGCCCCCAAATGCGTTCGCTTGTGCCAGCTACTTTCTCTCTTTTCCTTGGGCGCATCTTGCCTGTGGCCCCTGGGTAGGACAGGTGGCTCTGATCTCATTTAATCTATCCTTTCCTCCTGGGGCAGATGTGACTGCTCCTAGTGGGGTGCTGGTCCAGGCTGCAAGCCAGCCGAGGAGGGCTCCGCCTCCATGCCAGGTGCTGCCCTGCTGCAGGCTTGCTGCCTGGCAGACCGTGGCCAAGTGACCTGTGTTACCTGTGTTCCTCTAGGGGGCTGGGTCCCCACACCTCAAAGGAGCGTTCAGCTCTGGGGGGTCAGCTGGTGGGTGGGGGACAGGCCCCTCACACCCCATGTCTCTCTGCTTCTAAGGTCGCTGCCTCTCTTGTCCTCTTGGTTTTGGAACAGCTTCTTTCCAGCGCCCGGCTCCTAATCAGGGCTCGTTCCGCAGGCCTGTCAAGGAGCTCTGGCAGGAGGCAGAGGCCCATAGGTCACGCTGGCTTTCTCTGCTGTGCAAGGCTTCCAGCGGCAGGAGGGCAGGTTGGAGAGGAGGGGTGGACGCATCAGGAGTACCAAGGACCTCCTCCATTACAGACCCAAATGGCTGCAGTCACCAAGGATGGCTGAGCTAATCAGCTGGCAGATGGTGCTTTGGCACCATTCCCTCTATCCCCCTCCTTCCTCTCTAGCTCACACACACCCACACACACTTGCACAAGCTCACACTCACATGCACACTCACACACGGACACACATTCACACACTTGCACACTCACACGGACACATACCCACTCACACACACTTGCACATACACACACTCATACACACATTCACACATTCACACTCACACACATACACACTCATACAGCACACACAGACCCACACTCACACATGCACATACACTCTCATGTGCACTCTCCCACACACTCATGTACACACTCACACTGGTGCACACACTTGCTCACATGCACACACTCACATACATCTCACACTTGCACACATGCACTCGCATATTCGTACATACTCACGTGTGCATGCTCACACTCGCATGCGCGTACACACTCGTGCACACACATACACACTCATGAACACTCGTGCACACATACACTCACACAATGCACTCATACACACATACACTCACACACATTTGTGCATTCACACTCACAATCACACACACTCTTACACACATTCACACCAGAGAAGAAAGCGAGGCAGACAACACATCCCATGCAGCGACCCCAGCATTAGTGACTCACACTGAACGCCCCCAGCCACCACCCCTGCCACGTCCAGGGCCCACAAGCCAGGGGCTGCCTGGCTTCACATGAAGCAAGATCAAAGCCATTGGAAGAATTACCACAACTGGCGACCCCCTCTCAGGAGAAGGAGCCTTCACCTCCATGAGAAGCAAGTCAGCTCCCCAATTCTGATGTGTGCCCTAGGTCTCCAGGCCCTGTGTGGCTTCTGAAACAAACTTCAGCTTCCAGCAAAGAGGAAATGTGGACGTTCGCTGGGAAAACCGAGCACAGCCATGCTGGAAAGAGGAAGGCGTTGCAATGGTCAGGGCAGGTGCAGCTCGCTGCTGGCAGCCTCGGGTGTCCTACGCGCTCCTTAAAGCCAGGGGCTGGAGCAGCGGCTCAGCGGTTACGGCGCTTGCCTGGTGTGCGTGAGGACACGGGTTCGAACCCCAGCACCACGTACACAACTAAGTGTTGGAGCAACGAAGGTCATATGAAAAACTAAATAAAACTGATGCTCTTTCTCTCTCTTTCACTTTCCCTCTCTCTTATTTTTAATAATAAATAAATAAAGCCAGGAAGCCGGCAGAGAAAGGCCTCCCCTAGTCTGCAGAGAGTCTGGGGGCTCCCTGAGCTACCTTGAGTGACAGTGAGACCCCAGCCGGTGTGCGGGGCTGGGCTGGCTGCTCCTGCGGTCTTTCTCACCTGGTACTGGAAGTTGAATTAGCCTTCAGGTGGCCGCTCCTGGTAAGCTGGGTGTCAGCCAGGCCTCCCTGGAGGTCAGGAACTAGAAGAAACTGATCCACATCTCCCTCCTCTCCCCGAGTTCCAGGCAGCTCCAAGACATCTGCAGATCCCTGCAAGCTTACACCTCCTGGATTCCTAGGGTATAGGCCTCTTCCAAGCTTGGCAAAGTGCATCCACGAAGAGCACCAGGCCTCCGCAGTGCATGGCAGGACATTTTTAGAACACAGACGTCCCATTCTCAAGAGCTTTTGGACCCAGAAGTTGATGTGATACATTCCCCCTGTGTTGTGCATCTAGAATGATACCTGAAAAGGGAGCTTCAGCTTGGGAATTTATCAAAAACAAGTGAGTCACATCTACAAGGACGCTCCTTGCTAAATATTGGATGAACTAGGGGCTTTGGGATCCCTCTCCTGGAGGAGCCCATGGTACAGTTGCACAGGCTAGGCACTGAGGTAAGGCTGTTCTGGAGGGTGGGAGTGGATGGTGAAAGGAAGAAATGAGCAGATAGATGAAAGGGAAAAGAGAGGCATGAAGAGAGACAGGGAAGGAACAAAGAGCACAGGGACCAGAAGGTGGACCTTGGCCACCCGGGCTCAGCGTGCTGTTGCAGCTGTTTGTGGAGGCAGTAGGGAGACATAGAAGTGCGGGGACCCACTCTGACCCCCAGAGTTGGAATGAAGGCTCATTAAACAGAAGATATTTGAGATTCAACAGATGGAGAAAGAAGCCTTTATGGAGCTGTCCATATCTAATAAGGCAGAAACTTCTGGAAATGAGGTTCCATAAATCTCCTCTCCCTGAAGGGGCTGCTCCATTCCCAGGAAGGAGATTGGAGATTGACACTGTCATAAGTACCCCAGGGGAGGGGCCCCCAGCCAGGCAGGCCATTTGGACCTGCTGCAAAGCAAACAAAAAAATTAGTTGATGACACTTGTAAGATGGCAAAAAGCCAGACTTTACTCAAGAGGAGAACTGTCAAGACAGGCCCAGGGACCAGCGTGATGGAACTTTGCAGTGAGAGAGAGATTTGGCTCAAACACAAATAGAAGAAGGAAAAGTGAGAATTTATAGCCAAGGGGCAGGGTGGGTCAGGGGAGTGGATGAAAAATTTCCAAGAAGCATCAGGCAGACAGGTAAGGGGATGATGGAGGAGGAGAGCCTGATTAGATATGGAGGCCAGGTGATCAGAGGGTGCAGGCCAGGAGACAGAGGTGCAGGCCAGGTGATGAGATGTAGGCCAGGTGATCAGAGGTGCAGGCCAGGTGATCAGAGGGTGCAGGTCAGGTGATCAGAGGGTGCAGGCCAGGAGACAGAGGTGCAGGCCAGGTGATCAGAGATGCAGGTTAGGTGATCAGAAGTGCAGGCCAGGTGATCAGAAGCAGAGGCCAGGCGATCAGAGGTGCAGGCCAGGTGATGAGATGTAGGCCAGATGATCAGAGGTGCAGGCTGGGAGACCAGAGGGTGCAGGTCAGGTGATCAGAGGTGCAGGCCAGGTGATCAGAAGTGGAGGCCAGGTGATGGAGGTGCAGGTCAGGTGATCAGAGGTGGGGGTGGTTTCTGGCTAGACTCAGTAGGAAGCCTGCTTGGCCAGGGAGTGAGACCTATCTGGAGCAGAGTGCAGGTGCCGGAGGAATGGTGGCATGGGCATCTTTGTCATCTCATGGACAATCACCGCCTCCCTCTCTCCTCTGATCCTCTAAGGCCTGCTCACCTTTAACCCACAGAGGCCTCTCCACTATGTTGGCATAAACCCCCGGCCCCGCTCCTGCAGTCCTGGTCTATTGGAAGCTGATTCGTCCATGGCCAGGGAAATCTGCAGGCCCCAAACACTGAACCCAAGTGGATGGAGGAAACGTTTCCTCCAACCTCTACTAGAGGAAGGCCCTAGAGACAAGCCACGGACAGGCAGGCATTTGACCTGAGGGCTTATGAAGTGCTCCTGGCGGCGACCTGCACCCTGTGGGAATGGAAATCAGAACAGTGGCCATCATCTCCAATTGGGAGGATGGGGACAGGCCAGTCACCAACACACACCACGAGGAACATGGCCCAAGCACCCTGCAGCCAGGCTGGGACAAGAGCCCCGATCCCACCACTCCACTTCCTCTCTATCCAGGGAATATTGGTGAGGGGACAGAGCCAGGGTGAAGGACAGGCGAGGAAGGGAGGACCTTCACCACCTCGGGCACCTGGTCAGGGACTGTGCCTAGCACAAGGGCTCAGGGCAGTGAGAGGACACACCACCACCACCCCACGCAGACACCTGTCCCCTGCCGCCTGCTCAGTACCTGCTTTCTGAGTCATTCTGTACCCTGGCCTTCCTAGCAAGTCTCCAGCTAGCCAAACCAGTGTGATCAAGGGCAGCACTTGTGTCTCTGGGCCGGCTGCAGCACAGAGCAGGGTTTGTCCCTAGGTAGGGCCGGGGCAGTCCCTGTTGTGCAGCGAGATCCTGGCCGGGTGAGAGGAGACTGCCAGTGCCCTCAGCACTGCCGGTCCTCAATGCCAAGGAAGGGAGCCTTGGCGGGCTGCCTGCCGCTTTCCACTGCTCACCCACTCCTCCATTCACTCACCCGTGTAACTAGCATCATTTACTGGCCGTTTGCTATGGGGCAGGGGGAAACTGAGGCAAGTAAGACGGTCAGGATGATGTGGTGGAGGGACCACCCCATCAACAAGTGGACAGCAGAGGGAGGGGACTGCAGCAGCCGGGGAGCCGGGCAGGGAAGGAAGATGTGACATGTGAACTGAGTCTTGGGGAGGCCTCTGGTCAGGGCTCACACATGCCACACACAAACATCGGGCAGCTCCCGAAGGCCTGGCTCTCGTTCCTGTTCCCAAGGCAATTCTGCATGCTGACACTGGCCCCATGAAGGTGACTGCAGCCTGTCCCTGTTGTAAGTGGCCTGCCTCCTTACAGGGTCCCTGCCCCCAACCCAGTGTAAAGGGCTCAGGGAGAGCCCAAAGCAAGCCAGCACCATTCTGGAAAAGGTCGTGTCTGGGCAACCCCAGCTGCAACACAGCAGGTGTTTGAGGGCCCAGAACTAGGTGACAACATCACCTACTCTCGTAGCAGCATCTGAATGACAGGAGCAAGGCAGCAAATGGGGCATGGGCTCCGCATCGACAGGTGAGCCTCAGTCCAGCCTTGCCACCTCAAGTAGTCCTCAGTTTCTCCAGCTGTAAAGAGGGTCATAATGGTTGCTCTCCAGGGGCTGCGTGGAGGATTAAAGGAGACACTGGCCTGGCACACACTGGGAGTGGCCAGCAGTTCTCTGCTCTGATCCACAGCTCTGAAGGACAAAGCCCCACACAGCTGCCTCCTGGCTGGTGTTTACAGAAGGGCGCAGAAGCCAGCCAGGAGCCACAGGCTGATGTGACTTTGCAGGTTGTTGGGAATCCGGGGAGGGTGGAAGTCAGGGTGGCAGACAGCAGGGTCCAGAAGAGCCATAAAGCCCTGCCCAGCCCTGCCACTTGGCTCGCAGCTCACACTCTTGCTCTCTCTCACACACACAGGCACGCTCAACTCTGGAAGGCCCAGTTAATTAGACGAATCGTTTTAATCAATTAGATGAAGTGTAAAGTGACTGTTTTGCTGTGCTCAGGGAACAGGGCCGTGGTCTCCCAGGCTTCACTGAAAAGGTATTAAGACGCCATGAAGTGTTCCTCCAGAGGATGCGGGGAGGCCACCATCGGGGAGGCCGTGTTGGAGAGGGCACCATCTACTCCATGCCACACCTCTAAACCCCAGGTTGACAACCCTCCAAAGCCCCTGGGACCACCCAGCAAAGTGCCCAGCTGCCGTGGAGCCCCCAGGGCAGCCCACTGCCCCTCCTACACCCAAGCCCTGCTGGAGGTGCTTCCCTGCTACTGGGGTGTGAGAAATCGCAGGGTCATTGCGGGGGCGGGGGGTGCTGGGGCACATGAGCAGTCAGAACTTCCGGGGTCTCACACTTTCCAGTGACCCAAGGCACGGCTCCCAGGGCAGCTCTTCTGGTCTCAGGAGCAGTCCAGGTCTCTGGAGGAAGAACTCCTCCCAGTCACCAGCCACCCAGGGGAGGATGACAGCTACAGCAATGCTGAGTGGTTATGAGCACAGTTTTTGTGGTTGTTGGTAGTGGGTGTTGTTTTTGTTTCTCTCTTCTGGTGCCTAGGATTGAACCCAGGGGCACTTAACCACTGAACCACATCCCCAGCCCTTTTTAAATTTTTATTTTGAGACAGAGTCTCACTAAGTTGCTGAGGCTTTGAACTTGCGATCCTCCTGCCTCAGCCTCCCAGGGCGCTGGGATTGCAGGAGGTGCCGCTGGGGCTGGCCCAGAGCATGTCCAACACTATTATTTCACAGGGACTTTACGATATTTGTTACCTCCCTGTGTCCAGAATGAGGGGTGGGAGCCTTAGAAACAGACAGTCCTGAGTCAGTTAAATGTGGCCCCTGTGTTGTGCCCGTGACCTTGGCTTCGCTTTGCTTTCTTCCCAGGGGACACCCATCCTGGGCAGCCAGCCCGGGGCCAGTCCTGAGTGCCATCCCCATCATCCCTCATGGAAATCCCACCCCATGGGATTCAGAGAAGGCACTCCTTGAGGACAGCTGGTGGCTCTCCCAAACGCCCTGCCAGCACTGAGATTAAGGTAGGTGCCCCTCTGTGGGCAGAACTCGAAACCTACTCCAGGAGCAGCTGGAGAAAAGGGTGAAGCAGACTGAAAACAGGGCCTCCTCATGATGGCCAGGGGCAGTGGGCAGCAGCTTCACGTCCCAGTGGACAGCTGGGGACAGCAGTGCCCAGGCTCCTTGGATCAGAACAGGACCACCCCAGGTGGGATTCTCTGGCCATGCCCACGCCCACCACCACCACCAGCGCCCTGCATTGCGAGCAGTGCTGAGGCTCTGTCTTCTATCCCATGGTGGCATCCGAATTCTAACAACTGGCACGGCTAGAGTGCAGCCCAATCCAGATGGACCCCAGCCCGCCCTTGCCAGTGGTGCTGACTGAGCTTCAGCCCTGACGCACGTTCCAGCCTCATGGGTGGATTCCCATCACATTGCCTCATAGCTCTTCTAGCGGGACGGCGATGATGGTGGTGACAAGGCCCTGTGCTGAGACTCCAAGTGACACATTGGGAAGCAGATGTGATCTCCATCTCTATGTGCAAACAGGAGCTAAGGAACCATCTGGTGTGCCAGGTTCAGGTGCCCCACTCCATGACTTCACTCTGTCCACGCTGATTCCCTTTAAAACAAATAAAAATTGGGCGGGACGCAGTGGCACACATCTGTCATCCCCATCACTCAGGAGGCTGAGGCAGGAGGATCGCAAGTTCAAAGCCAGCCTTGGCGACTTAGTGAGGCCCTGAGTAACTTAGCGAAACCCTGTTTCAAACTAACAGTGAAAAGGGCTGGGGGAGGTGGCTCAGTGGTTAAGCTTCCCTGCGTTCAATCCCTGGGGCCTAAGTAAGTAAGTAAGTAAGTAAATAAAGAAAAATTGGAACAAGCACCCTGGGCTCCACAGGTAGACATCCACCATCTAGGAACACTTCTATCTAAAATGGGCCTGGCACACCCACGCACACTCATGTACATACACACACACTCACATACACATTCACACATGCATACGTTCACACACTTACACCACTCACATTCACACACACACTCACACATGCTCAAACACACACACATTCACACACTCATACATTCACACACTTACACTACTCACATTCACATACATGTTCACACATGCTCACACTCACACTCATACACACACTCACATGCTCAAACACTCACATACACACACTCATACATTCACACACTTACACTACTCACATTCACACACATGCTCACACTCACACTCATACACACACTCTCACATGCTCAAACACACACACACTCACACATTCACACATGCATACATTCACACACTTACACTACTCACATTCACACACACATGTTCACACATGCTCACACTCACACTCAAACACACACTCTCTCACATGCTCAAACATACACACACACACACACACACTCTCTCTCTCTCTTTGCTGACTGGTAGTGTACTTCTAGGGACCCCGGTGCCCAATGCCACAGGAAGGACAATGAGCACTTATCACCTGCAGGTGCCACCTGGGGCACTACTGGGTCTGGTTTGGCTGCTAGCGCTGATTCGGAGGCTAGGAACGTCTGATGCCACAGAGCTGAGAACAGGCAAGGCAGAGACTTGAACTCCACCTCTGACCAGGAAGCCCCAGAGGCACGCGGGAACTGGAAATTTCCTCCTGTCCAGGCAGAAACCAGGGAGGGGAGGGAAGCAGCGGGGCAGGGCTGTCAGACCCAGGAGGCTGCAGGCTGCTCTCAGGCCCTCCAGCTCGCTCTGCCCTGAACCCCGCAGCTTCCACCTGCAGCTTCTTGGGTTGAGTGGGCTCTATCTGGTGCCTTCGCACAGTGCAGACCGGGAGAAACTGAGTCCTCAGGACTAAATGA
This sequence comes from Aplodontia rufa, assembly GCA_004027875.1. Taxonomy (NCBI): domain Eukaryota; kingdom Metazoa; phylum Chordata; class Mammalia; order Rodentia; family Aplodontiidae; genus Aplodontia; species Aplodontia rufa. The sequence goes on from PVKS010032028.1 coordinate 17,132, forward strand.
CTGGCCGAGGTCACATAGCCAAAGCCCAAGGCTGGGGTGAGCACCCCGAACTCTCCCTCTCCCAGCCCCGCCTCGGCTCCCAGCGCAGCTGCCCACACCCTCAGCCTCAGCCTCGGTGCAGGTGGTGGGCACAAACCACCCTGGGCAGAAGCGTGGACGCCCCTCCCTTTCCCACTCTCGCCCAGCGCTGGCCTTTGGTTCCCCTGGGAACAGGCTGGCATTCACCATCAGGAGCCCAAACCCCCGCTCCCTGCAGCCAAGAGGTAATTGTCCTGATTTTCTTTCAAGAGCAGTCTCTCCCAATCAATCTCCTTGAAGACACAATTGGGCAGATTCATCTTGACTTTCACACTCCAGCTCTGAAAAATCGAATCAGCCAGGAAGCAGATCCTCTGAAGTCCTCTAAGAGCTTCTTTGTGTAGGGAACAAAGCATACACATCATCACCTACTTAGCTGATGAGCTCAAGACTGGGGCCCACTGCCCACCCCTGCCAGCCCCACCTCCATCGGAATCAGAGAGCCAGATGAGCCTCAAGCTGTCTCTGGGACACTGTGGGGATGTCAGTGCCCCAAGGCCCCTGCTCAGGCCTGACCAGCTTCCCCACAGGCCTCTAGTCACTGCCTAGAGCGAGCAGCCATGAATTGCTGGTGACAGTCCTACGGCCTCGTTGTGAATTTTGAGTGCCCAAGTCTCAGAGAGGGCAGGTGCACTACCCACAGCCATACAGCAAGTTTGGGTTGAGACTGAGCCCAACTCAAAGCCAAGACTCCAAGCAGGTGCTCTCACCTAGGACAGACCATGCAGCCAGTCTAAGATGCTCAGTCATCCTGGCCAAGAAATGCAGGGGCTTCCAGTCACCCCAGAGGGTTCCTCACCTGGTGCACCACATTGTCAGCTGGCTGAAGAAAGTGGGTCCCGTAGTTCTTCTGGGGACACAGGAGGAAGAGGTCCTTTATTCCATGTGGAGAAATTGAAACCAGGATGTCACACAGCCAAAAAATGGCAGCATTAGAGCTCATGATAAGTCCCTGATTCCTGGCCCAGGGCTTGTAACTAATATCACCAAACTTCCTCCTTCCCACCACATCCCCCAAAATGTGGCAGCTGGAATCCTGAGACCCATTTTGATTGACTGAGAGGGTCAGCCCCAGAGCATTCTAGAATTTTGCACTCTGAATGAGGTTTGCAACTCGCTGGAGGAGGCCAGGGGACTCCTCCACCATGACCTGGTGCCTCCACAGCTCTGTGCACCCACACAGGCCCTCAACCTCACAGCCCCTTGGAGAATAAGGACAGGGCTACCCTCTGGGTCCAGGCTGCCCACACAGCCAAGGCCATGCCCACCTGGCACATGCCCAGTGACCTCCAGGAGACATCGAAGTCAAAGCATTGGCCCTGCTCTGAATCAAAGCCACCAACCTGGGGTGGAGTAAAGCTTGGTGCCCTGTGGCCTGTGCCCTGCCTCCTGTTGCCAACCCAGACCTGGCAGCCAGTGGGTAAAGCTTCTGCAGAGCAGAGGGGCTGGGGAGAGGCACCGGCCAGGCTGGGGGGGCGCCCAGGGGAAAGCCTGAGGACAGGCAATGGAGCCAACAGGACCAGAGGCAGAAGCCATCGAAGTCTTCAGAGCCTGGGCTGGGGGCGGTGGTGGGCTACACAGGTGGTCCTGGGACAGAGGAGGAGTGGGGGAACCCCAACTCCACAGTGAATGTAGGAAGGAAGGGGTGGCCTGGGCACGAGCCCACCTGCTGGGCTCCATGCGCAGTAGGTGCCTTTTGATGTTTGCTTAGTCAAGCCCAAGTTCTATTGCACTCCAGTGAGCATCTACTGAGCACCTGCTCTGGGTGGGCACTGGGGACCTCAAGATTGGTCTGCTCCTTGTCCGGGAGAGACACTGTCAGCCCAGAAGCCGTTTTGGATTTGGCATAAAATGCTGCGGAGCAAGGAGATGGAAAGATCCAAGGGCAATCAGGGAGACTTCCTGGTGGCAGGGGCAGCTTGGGTGGAACCCAAAACACAGGCAGGACTAGGAGCAGTGGAGGAGGGGAACCCTGGCCGGGGCCCAGCCTGAGCAGAGGACAGCGGCTGAAGAGCAGGTGCATCCCAGCTCACATGGGGGAGGGACACATGACAGAGGGCCTTGGCAGCGTGAGGGGCTGTGGGGGGCCGCACCCTGAGGAGCTCAGCCTCCCTTCTGGCACCTTCCCACCTTCTGCCCTGCTCACAGCAGAAAGCAGCCCCCAACAGAGAAGTGGGCCCCTTCAGGCGAGCGTTTCTGCACAGGAGCCAGGCTCCTCTCCCTGCAGAGGCTGCACGTCTAAGCTCCATGCACCTGAAGTTCTTGCTGCTTGGCTCGGGGACTCCGGCCCAGCAGCCAGCAAGGGCCCGGAGCAGTCCTGCAGGCCGGAGGGCTCTTGAACTGTTCAGCCTGTGATTGAAGACTCGATCATCCTGGAGCTGGTTGGTGCTTGGAAGAGCCCCGCTCTCTCTGTGAAGTCCTCGTGGAAAGATGCGGCACCACCAGGACAGCTAGGCCCAGGGCAGACTGTGGACTGAGCTGGAGGAGAGCCTTGTAGAGACCCAGCCTCCAGCCCCTGGGAATGACACGGGGTAGACACTCGGCAAACTCCAGGCCAGGAGCAGAGGCCTGAGGAGAGCCAAGGGACTCAGCACGTGACCCCAGGCGGAAGGCAGGAATCAAGGAAGGGTGAAGCGCTCCAGTAGCCTCCTGGGACCTCTGTGCCAGAGTCCCTTGTTTATCCTCCCTGTACCCTGAGTGCCTGGTGACCACCATCACAGCCGCTGAAGTCCTTGAACTGAGGACGCCTCAGCTCACTGGAAAATGGTTCTTGTCACGTTAGGGAACACAGAACTCTTTGGGGATGTCACCCACCCCACCTTGCTTCAGTGCCAGGTGTAAATAAAACTTGGGGCAGATTGGGTCTCCATTCAAACTGACCAGGGTGTGATGTAAGAGGCTAATTCAAGAAGAGGCCATCCACAGATCAGTCTCCCGGGCCAGTTGACCAGTCTCCAGTGGACCCGCAGCACTGTTCTCACGGCTAGTTGGTGCTCTGGAGGGGAAGGTGCTGAGGGAGCTCCCCAGGGTCTGCCCAGTTGGGGTGCTTGGTCCCAGCCGAACAGCTGGACCGTGGAGCCATGGTGGCTGGGAGTTCCAGCACAGCTCTGTCCACCACGCTAAGCTGGTTGTTATTTGAATTTAAATGAGCATAATGAGTTCAAGAGGCCCTATTACTCCAGACACAGAAAATGAAATTAGTGAGCCAGACCACTGCAATTGTGTTCTAATCTCATCCTCCAGGGAGGCAGATGGGGAGGAAGGGCACCCAGGGCCCCGGGCGGCCTGGAGCCAAGCTGTTCAATCACCCCCAGACTGCAGGAGCTACACCTAATGGCCTGGAGCAGACAGGGACAGCCCAGGGCCCAGCGGGGAACACAGAGAGGCCTGGAGCTCTGCTAAGAGGCCCAAGGCAGGCAGCACCGTGTGGTCCAATGGTGCAGCCGCATGAGAGTTTCGCAGGTTCAAATCTAGGCCAGGCCACTTACAAACTGCGTGAGCGCACAGCATAAGGGGCAGAAGCTTGGGCACATTCCTGTCCAGGACCACCCAGCCTGCTCTCCCAGGCCGTGCACCCCTCCCCACACCCCGCCTTACCCAGCTGACAGGTGAGCACACTGAGGCCAGGGGAGCTAAGTGACCTGGATCCTCTGAGCTTCGCTTTTGTTTTTCTTTTCTTTTCTTTTCTCATCCATAAGAATCAAGATGATAGTCCCCACCACAGGGGAGCAGCCAGGATTGGGCATGGTGTTGGCAGTCCACCAGCCATCACCAGGGGACGCCCACAGTGCTGTTTGCGGAAGTACTTCCGTTCGTTCGCTGGCCACTTTTTCCTTCACTTCTTCCTTACTTCATTCACTCCGATTTGAACAGGCCAGCCCCCGCAATGGCTGGGGTTCCAACCTTCCTTCGCCCTCCAGGAGCCCGGCTCTGCATGCGGGGAGGGTCCACAGGGTGCCTGAAATCATTTCCTCCCTCAAGAGGACTGTCCAAGGTTCTAAAAGAGGAAGCACCACGGTCAACTGGGTCGGGGGTCGAATGAATGACCTACCATGAGTTCGTGCAAGGGAGTGCTCGGGGGGGCAAGAGGACTCCACAGGGCAGCAGGTGACCCATGCCCAGCAGTGAGCCAGGGGCCAGAGCACAAGAGCATGTCCTCTATGCTGCCACCTGCTTAACACCAGAGACCAAGCAGGGTTCCTCTCTGGCAATGGGGCCCAGGCAGGGTCAGGACTGGAGACCAGGCAGGACCTGGGGGGGGGGGGGGCCCTGGTGACATCTTCTTTCTCCCTCTGGGGCTGATTGCACAAGTGCACTCTCTTCAAGGAAAGGAATCTTATGATGTGTGTGCTTTTTTGATTTGTGGTATCTGGCTTGGAAAAATGTTTATTGAACATCCCAGGGGAGGTGTTTCATAGACAATGAGATATTTGTGCGTGGCAGCCAGGAGGCCAAGAGGCCAGTAGGGGAGAGGGCTCAGAAGAGGGCACAGAGCAGGGGAAGGGATGGGTGATGCTGCTGGGAATGGGGAGGGTGAGTCCCGGAAGCCAGCAGAAGCAGCCAGGCTTCTGAGAGCAAAGATGACTAAAGACCCACCTCTGGTTCTGGTGACATAAAGGTCACTTGATAAAGGCATTTCAAGCCAAAAACGGGACAAAAGCCAGTTTGTAGCTGGCTGCGGAAAAGAGATGAGGAAGGGAGATAAGATGCCCTCAATCCTACTCATCTTCCAGGCCCAGCTCAATGCCACCACCTCCAAGAGGGCTTCCTAATGACGCCCCCATCCCCCTAAGACCCCTTCACTTTATGGCCCCTGCCCAACCAATCAGGTACGTCCTCCACCATGGCATCCTGGCGCACAGTAGGCACTTTAGAAATCTTAGCTCTCTAGCCAGGACTGGTGGCACACATCTGTAATCCAAGCTCCTCCAGAGGCTCAGGCAGGAGGATCACAAGTTCAAAATCAGCCTCAGCAACGTAGCAAGACCCTTTCTTGAAATAAAAAAGAGAAAGTTCTGGGGATGGAGCTCAGTGGTAGAACGCTCCTGGGTTCAATCCCCAATATCAAACAAAAAAATCTCAGCTCTTCCCTCTCTTCAGAGATTCCAGGAGGAAATTCTGCTTTCCCTAAAGCCACCAGATAATAAATCAGTCCTCCCAAGCAATTGTTTTTGTATTGCAAAGGTTGGCACTATAATGATGAGACTTAAATATTGCATTAATTTGCTTCTGATTCTCCGTATTGTCACAGTCACCAGCTCAGTGATTACAATGTTGCTTTAATTTAGTTCTTTGTGCTTTCTGTTCAAACTTCCAGAAGCAATTAACACAGAATTGCATTTCAGAACAGAGCTGCATACTGAATTCACAGTCATCCAACAGGTTACAGATCAGGCGAACAGCAGAAGGGGCCAGGTCTCGCCTGCCTGGCTTTGCTCGGCCCCCAGGACCTCCCATCCTATGCGGGAGAAGGGGCTATCGTGGACTAAGCGATCACCAATCCCAGGTGTTGTTCTGGATCTTTTGCTCAGAACCCATTTTACAGATCAGGAAAATGAGGCTCAGATGTTCAGCAACTCATCCAGGAAAGGAAAGCTGACAATGGGGTTTGGCAACCCCAAACCCTCACTTCTCAGTGGACCTGACTGTGGCAGAGACTTGGCCAGGCCAAACATAGCAGGTACAGACAGGTGAGAGGCAGGTGAGAGGCAGGTGAGA
>PVKS010032029.1:0-10433 GCA_004027875.1 Aplodontia rufa
CTCTTGTCTCTTCCTGCCATCTGGACTTTTTACTTTATCACTTAGGTCTCTGAAACTTATCAAGTCTCTGTGTTCTCTGCAGAGCAGAGCTTTAACCCAAGTTCTCCACTTCTTCATTCCACATGTCTTCAGTCTTGTCTAATGCATTCTCCTGTCTTGGACTTATCTGTGATTTCTGAGTTCTTCCATTGGCTTTACATCCGTATTAGTCACTGTATATTTTATAAACATCTTGATTGATGGATTTCATTTAAGTAATGTGGTTTCACCACAAATGAATGCTTAGAAGCAGCAGATGAAATTTGAGTTCTCTGAAATGCAATGCATGTAAATCAGATTAATTGTCTCACTGACTCTGAGAACATCCGGGGATCTCATTTCCTGCCTAAGTCATTGAAGCTTTCACGTGAACTGTTGGCAGGTAATGTGGTTGGGACCAGCCATTCGTCACCAGTAACTGCACTGAAAACACCTCAGGTTGAAAATTTTGACAAGTAGTCTGGGCTCTGCTTTCCAGTAAAGCAAATTCCAGTAATGCAGCACGTTTGTTGCTACTTTCTTTCCTACTTCAGGAACGTTTCCATATGTAATCATGGAGGATACAAAAGGTTCTTTTTCTTCAGCTGTCACTCCAGGAAAGAAACAAGATCTCACAACTACAGGGTTCTCTCATGCATTATCTGCAATTTCAAGAAAGGAATTTCTTGTAAGGTCATAATTTTTTTTTTTTTTTTAGTTCTTAAAAAGTTCATTGAACCTGTTTCAAACACAGGTAGTCAATATGGTATGTTAGTGATTAAAAACAAAAAAACCCCAAATGCGTACATAAATATATGCATATTGTTCATAACAGCTTTATTCATAGCAGTACCAAACTGGAAACACCCATATGTCCACAGTAGGTGAATGGATAAATAAACTGTGCCCATATCCATGTAATAAAATATTACTCCTCAATGAAAAAGAATAGACTAGTGATGCAAAAACACAGATGAATCCTAAAGTAATAATGCTAGAACAAGAAACGAATGAGAAAAACCCTATATGATTCTACTTACACAAAATTCTAGAAAATACAAATGATTTTATAAAGTCGGAAAGCATATTTGTGGTTGTCTGGCGATGGTGTGAGGTACAGTTCTGGGAAATGACAAAACAACACAGGCAAACTTGAGGGTTGATAGATGAGTTATCTCACTGTGCTGATGGTTTCACAGATATATATGTGTGTCACAGCTAATGATGTTGTACGCTTTAAAGAAATGTATTTTCCAGATGTAGTGGTGCATACTATAATCCCAGGCTGATCCAGGAGGATCAGAAGTTTGAGGCCAGCCTAGGCAACTTAGCCAGACTTCAATAAATATGGATGTGTAGGTATCTCAGTGGCAGAGTGTCCCTGGGTTCAATCCCCAGTACCAAATATATAAATATAATATATATATATATGTATATATATATATGTATACACACACACACACACACACATAGTGGTTTATTGAATGCCAAATGTTAATCATGTCTTAATTAAAAATTAAAATAAACTAGGGGTTTAGAGTCAGACTGCCTAGTTCAAATCTTGGCTCCAAAACACTCTAATTGTGTGATGCTGGCAATTCACCCAACCTCTTCATCTCTTTTGTTTTTTGGGTTTTTTTTTCTTCCACTTAGTTATGTACATGGTGCTAAGTATCGAACCCAGGTCCTTGCATGGTCAGGTAAGTGCTCTATGAATGAGCCCCCCCTCCAGCCCCTACCCAGCTTCCTTATGTCTCTGTTTCCTCAATTGTAAAAGGGGAATATACCTATTTGGAGGGATTTTATGAGTGTTAAAGCTTAAAACAATGTCCAGCACATAGTGAGTGTTCTGTGATGTCAGTTAATTTTATATTTGTTATGCTTTTAGAGATTTATGGATGTCATCTCATTTACTCCCCCCCCAAATAATCCAGTGAAGTACTTGTGCTCATCACACAGAGCCAGAGACTGATATCTCGTGTCATATGGCTAATGACAAAGCTGTAATTACTTTTCTGGCTCGTCTGACTCTAAATCCCTCATGTTGTCTCTCTAATAAGCCACAAGTCCAGCACAAGGCCCAGAATAATCCTTCTAATGCACTCTCTGCATCTTTGACGTATCCTTAGGAAAATGGATGGGCAAAATGTGTTGATCAGGGCTCTGCCCAGTGTTCTGTGGTGTGGGAGCTGCGAACCTCCAGGTGCTGTTGGTCGGAAGGCTTCCTGGCACAGACTGCTCCAGGCAACTCTGTCACAGGCGTAGGATTTTCGTGTCTTCAGGTAGGCGGCCTGGCAGCCTGCCTTCCTCCCCTGCAACTTTGCTCTGTCCGTTTCTTCCTCCCTTCCTTCCTTCTCTCCTTGCTTCCTTCCTCTCTTCCTTGTCCCCTTGCTTGCTTCCTTCCATTTTTATGACACACGAGCCCACCCATGAGCAGAATTAGTGTGCCTCAAGGATCCCCAGGGACCATGGAAATCAGATGAGGGGTAATTCACACAGGACATTCTGTAGAACACCAGCCTTGCCTTCTGCATTTATCTTTCCCAGACCTGCCCTCAGGAAGGAGGGGACATGATTCAGCTAGAAGAGCACTCCACAAAGCAGGAGGGGAGCTATGAGCAGCTTCATATCCTGTCACCTTTTATCCTCGAAAACCTGGGAAGTCGCTAGGTTTCTCCGTGTCCCACAATTTTCTGTGAAACAGCAACAGTAACTCTGCTGTGGATGACACTTTCTAGTTTCATACAATATGTTTGCATGCCTTGTCACTTCTGTTTCCAGTAACACAGTAAGAAGCATTGTATGTGAGGTGGAAAGAGAAGTTCAGAGAGGTTAAATATTGCCTTTTAAAGAAGTTGGTGGTGAGATATTTATTAAAACCCGGTACCCAAGGCCACCTGCCTTACAGACGGATGTGAGAATGAAGAAAGGCATCAGAGAGAAGACCCTGTAAGTTGTAAATCACTGTTTAATAGAAAGACCTGTGGAGTCCCTAAGTTACATTGAAGAGACTGGTGGCTTTAGTGTCTAGTTCCAACACTGCCACCACATAGTTGTGTATTTTTGAAGAAGCTGTGTAACATCGATGAAACTTGGTGTCCATTTGTGGAATAAATTATTTTCCTCTGAGTTGTTACTGATGTCTAGTGATTTTTCTAAAGAATCAGACTCTTTCTTTATGGTCATTAGAACTGCCCCATTTCATTAAATTCAGTAGATACCCTTCTAGAAACAACTTGGAAAGTAAAAAGAAAAATAAGGGGGAGAGTTGGGGAGAGAGAAAGGGTCTCAGAAGGCATCTGGCCTACATAATAGCACATGATATTTCAAGACTTTGCTTTCTCTTTTTTATGCTGAATAGCTGTAATTACTATGAGCACCCTTCACAAGTCTTGTTTTCCATACCTTTAATCATTTCCATTGCTTTGTTCTAGACCTTCTTGAACTTTGTGAAGCATGCTCTTTTGGTAAAACAGGAACAAGTCAGCTTGCAGATCAAGCTGGTAAGTGATGATCATCTGCCTATTCGGAGCAATGACTCAGGGTTTGTCTGCAGTACACTAGGAAGAGGGTCTGAGATGACACTCCAGATGACGGGATTCCCGTAAACACACAAAGCAAAAAAAATCAAACCAGAAGTTTTATAGTCTAGTTACTTAATTAACCCGTTTATCTATATAATTTCTAAAATAATATCTATATAATATCTAAAATAATTTTGATAATTTGTTAATCAGATCCTTTTTCAGTTATTCATCCTTTGGATCAGGGGCACTGGAAGGAGAGGAGGAATCCAGCACTTCTAAGATTTTCATAGAGGAATTTTGATACTGGTAGAATATCAAAAATTTAATATTATCCTAGAACTGGTGCCCACAGACTATGACCCATAGCACAAATCCAGCCAATACTTGATTCTGTGAGTAAAGTTTGTTGGAACACAATTGTTTGTTCGTTTTTGTACTATGATGGTAGTGTTGAGTAATTTCAAAAGACCATATGGCTTGCAAAGCCTATGATATTTAGTAACTGGCCTCTTACTAAGGTTTGCCAAACTCAGTCCTAGAAGATAGAGAAATTATTCTAGTGGTTCACTTTTATTATGGTTTAGATATGAGGTGTCCTCAAAAGCTCATGTGTGGGAGAATGCAAAAATTTTCTAAGGTGAAATTATTAGATTATGAGATGTTTAACCTAAGAAATGGATTAATCCATTGGTATGGATTAACTATCAGCAGATAGGTTGTGGCTAAAGGAAGTAGGTAACAAGGAGCATAACTTTGGAGTTTATATTTTGTCCCTAGGGAGCAAATGTTTCTCTACTTCTTGGACCATATGTCCTGAGCTATTTCCTCCATCATGCCCTTCTACCAACACAGTCTACCTCCACTTAGGCCCAGAGCAATGGAATCAACCTGTTATGGTCTGAACCTCTGAAACTATGAGGCAAATAAGCTTCTCTTCCTTTAAGTGGTTCTTGTTGGGTCTTTTGATCACAACAATGTAAGTGCTGACAAAAACCCCTCTAATGCAATTGTAAAAATATTAAAGGGTTGGAAAAATCAGTTGGGATTTTTCTTAATTTCCTTACATAGTCCAGGACACTTTCTTTTTATCAAATCAAACTGAAGTCGTGAACTCCAGATAGGTAAATCATCAAAAGTAACTTATCAGCAAAAGTAACTAATCAGCTGACATTTCTGTGATATAGCCCTGTATTTGCTAAGAGCTTTTGCAACCATGATCAGTAAATTCTCACCAAAACTTTCTCAAATAGACGTGAAATAACGAGAAGGTATTATCAATTTTATCTTCCTTTCCCAATTGTGATTAAGTGAAGCTCTGAGGAGGTTACTGGCAGCTGACAATATTCTGACAGCTTTTACTAAGGTCTTTTGTGCACCAGGGAGCTCTAACATATTGGTTCATTCAATCCTCACAACAACTTTATATGCTAAGAATTATTGTGCCCATTAGGCAGATTAAGAAACTAAAAGGATTTAAATAACCTAAGAGAGTTGCTGAAGGTTAAACAATTATAAACTGACCATGTCTATACGAGGTCAACAAGTCAAGTATTGATTTCAAAATTTCGTTTTAGATCTAAAGACCTGAAAATACTTATTTCCCCCCACATGTGCATAATTTAAAGGAATATAGTGAGATTTGGGACAACACCTGACAGATTGCTCAGTATGTCTTAGATTCCGATCTGGAGGGCTGGGCTGAAATCACAAGAAAATGGGATTTGGTGATGTGAAAGGCATATTCTAGGGACTTGAGTCCCTCAATACCAGCTCCCCAACTATTCTGGGGGACTGAGGGAGAGAGCTCTATACATTTAGAGTTACAGGGAAGATTGCACAACAAACAGACTTGACACTAGGCAGCTGATGATGGCCTGCAGCTCTGATAGAAGAGAAGTTCTTAACACTGAGTTATTTATTTATGGTATGTCACCAACTGCATGGTCAAGAAGCATGAGCAGGGTACACTGTTTTCTCTAAAGAAGACATTTACCAATTCTTACATGTCACTTTCTCATACTTAGAGAAATCGGTCAACAGCCTGGAGAATCCCTCATTCCTTAAGGTCATGATCATGTGCCTGGCAAAACATGAAACTAATACTAGAATCAATTTCTGATGTTGCTATGCACCTGGTCTAGCCAACAGGTTAAGCAAGGGGCAAAAATCTGTGAAAAAAAATGTTAAAAGGTTGCAGAAAGGAACAGAATACAAAAGTCATTACAAGTTTTTAAAACCATGTGCCAAGAAAAGAAACGAATCCAGATTCATTTTGACCTTCTCAGGATGGACAGTCAACAGGTCCAGGAAAATGAGCACCATTAGACACAATGGATGCAATTTCTCCTTTATTTTAGTAATTTCTTTTATTATACTTGGTAACATAGAAAGTAACCCCTATTCAAAAGCAGTCCCCAATCCTGAAGGAAATCCCTGGCTGGAAGAAGATGAAGATAGATTCTGACCCAAAGAGAAGTCCTTTGTCCCAATGATAATAAAAAGAAATGGAATGGAAAGTTGACAATTGAAGACTTAAAATTACAAGAGTGAAGTGCATAGTAGACCAAGAACTATTTAAATGAAGTACATAGAAACCAGGTAGCTTAATCTCAATAAAAATCCATTCTCTAGCTGAACCCTTATCAGTGGTACAGCTTTTAGCCTTAGGGGATGCATAAGAAGTATTGTTCCATGCCCACTTTGGGACAAGAAAACAAGCATGACCTTTACTTTTCTCTTTCCTAAAGGTGTCCTAGTTCTTATTTTGGGTTCCCTGCATATTTTTGCAATGGCTTCTTTCTCCCAGAATACATTATTTGCATTTTTCCAAACTGTATTTCTCTTCTTTCTATTTCCTCACCAGGCTTCTAAACCCTCTAGGTTCACTCTACTAACCAAATCAGCATCCTTGTCAAATTTAATTAATACACTGTGTGCTTCCCCTTCCACATCATTAGAAAAGATGCTGAATAAGACAGGGTCCATGTCGCTATCTTTCCAGAAGGCTGTCATTTTTGGTACTTTCCTTTTGCATGCAGCCAGCCAACTCTCAGCTGCTGCAGTTGCTCACCTCCAAGCCTATTTAAATGCCCTGATGGGCTATCATTTTGTGAAGAGCCCTGTGCAATATGTTAATAAAGTCAAGACGGGATATTCACTATGTTCTATTTGTCCTCTCATTTGCTCATTAAAGTCAATAGTGAACTTGAAATTTGCCTGGCAAGATTTCCTTCATTATTAATGCTACAATTAGGTTTATACATTTTGTTCTCCTCATTTAGATGTTTGTTCACACACTCGGGCACGCACACGCGTGCGCGCACACACACACACATACGTACTTCTTATTACCTGGATATTTTTTAAGTTGCTGTTAAGAAAATTAACTCTAATTTGATCCTGCTGATGATTAATCATATTCTAGAAGAATCATTCAGAAGCCCAATGACTAATGTCTTTTGTAATTTCAAGGGCAATCAAAGCAGGCATTGGAGTGTTTGACACACATTGGTTCTGGGATGGATTTTAAGAGACTGAAGTAGGAGTAGAGGATTCTTACAAAGTACTATTCCAAATGCCAAGAAAAATCCAGTCTACTGTGAAAAGCAGAGGTTTAAATGAAGGGTTAAAAGAAATCCAAGTGTCAAATCCAGGAACCAAAGGCAAGAATCAAAGAAAGTTTTATAAAGGCAAAATGGTAAGTAGAAATGTGATTCACATAAAAAACCAGGAAGATACCGAGTGAAGATTATGGAATGATTTCTATGAGCTCTGGCATAAAACACTAATTTGTTTTGAGAGAGTCTAACGTCAGTAGTTGGGAATTAATGAAATTAAAGGGTGGGTAAAGAGCACCCATTGTCATCAATCCATCAGGTAAGAACTAAAGTTCCCCAAATTAGTCGTTTCAAATTTATGAGATGCAAAAGTACAACATATCCAATGGAAATCATACTTCAAATTTTGAATTGTGATCTTTTCCCAGGCTGGCTCTATATAGAGCACTAGGTAGCATGAGTGAGCCACAGCTCCCACTCAGCCACACGACACAGGGTAAATAACCAACACTCCACAGCACAATGCGTTGCTACCCTGTGATGTTCAAGTAGGGTGGATATATTCCTTGCTTTTCAGCTCACAATGGGGTTTTCAAGGTGTAGTCCAATGGTAAGTAGAGGAGCATTTATAGTTTTATTATAGACGTGAGTATTTAGAACAAGAGAGGATCTTGAGGTAATCCCCATCTCCTTTGAGTTCTGTTCCCCCCATATCTCTCCACTTCATCCCACATTCATAGTGATAGTGTTTGCTGGAGGGCACGGCACTGGGAAATGCTCAGAGAAGTGAAGCTCAGCTAAAGGACTGAATGGACAGCACATGCACAGAGGCTACCAGCAAGCTGAGACTTGAAGAGGTAATGAAATGAGACCTTATTCAACATGGGAACAGGTTTAGATAGGCTGCGAAGAACAACTGGGAACCATGGAGGAGTTTTAGCAATGTAAGGAGATTACCCTTTTCGTTGTTGGGCAGGCGAGAATTCTACCACTGAACCACCCATGCACCGATACTTTTTGTTGTTTGGAAAAATGAGCCAGAGGCTAAGTCACACCCTGTGTGGGCTATTAGAAGGCTGGAGTCAAGAGACTCAGAAGGAAACTATGGCAGGGGTCCAGGAGAAAGTCAAAGTGACCTCAGATGAGTAACGGTAGAGAAAAACATGGGCGCTTCTGAAGCTGTTAGAAGACATATTAGACATCAAGGATGAGAACGGAGGAAAAAGCCAAAGAGGACTTCCAGGTGCTTCTCCTGTGCCATCAGGGCTGGTGCTGCCAGTCTCTAGATAGGACCATTTGAGAACAATGAGATTGGGAAAGAGATTAACAAATTGGGTAACAAATAGAATAATAACCACATTCAATAAATGTAGTTCTTCTCTTTGCTGTCACTTGTGTCAGTATCTCCAAATATTAATTTCATGGGATTGGCACACTGGATTCTGTGAGACAGAAGGGAAAGCAAGGCATTCAGTAGGCTGAACATAGTGCCAGATTAAAAACAGGCAGTGTGATTCCAGAGTGTAGTGTTGAGTCTATAACGTGTCTATGTGGAAGGGCTTCACAAATTTGAACTCAGGAGAGAGATTAGACTAACTGTTGAAGATGGTGGGTCTTAATATTTAGAATTCCCAAGGGATTCATTCAAGCAAAACAACCATTTTTTTGTGCACTTCAACCAATATTCATTTAAACCTGAACATGGACTGGGGATATAGCTTAGTGGTAGAACATGAACAGAGCCCTGGGTTCAATTCCCACCAGCAAAACAAATTAGAAAAAAAAAAAACTACATAGGCATGGTGGTGCATGCCTATAATCCCAATGGTTCTGGAGGCTGAGGCAGGAGGATTGCAACTTCAAAGCCAGCCTTGGCAATTTAGCAAGGACCTAAGCAACTTAGCAAGACCCTGTCTCAAAATAAAAAGCAAAAAGGAGTGGGGATGTGATTTAGTTGTTAAGCTCCCCTGGGTTCAATCTCTGGTACAAAAACAAAACCAACAACAACAAACAAACAAACAAAAACCCCAGAAAACCCACCTGCTATGTGACAGGCATTATGTTGTAGGTACAGAAAAGAGTTTTTTGTTCAATCTCTGCCTTAGCCTTCAGGGCCCATTGTTCTTGACCTGGGGACTATCAAACAATTGGGAGGGCACACAATGATTCTCTTCTTGCCTCTGAGTCTTGAAACAGTTCACATCTTCTTTAACCTTAGATGTACATCACAATCATCCACATAGCATTTGAAAGATACAGATGATTTGACCCTGTTTCAGACTCACCAAAAATAGATCACTGTTTTTTGTGGTGGTTGTTATCATTGCTGCTGCTGTGGCTGAGACTCACTATTCCCTAAACTCAAAGGAACTGTGTGAATGAAAGTATTAAAGAGAAAGGGAGTGTACCAAACCAGTAGGTATTGAAAGCTCCTGTGTGCATGAGCTTTCTATCACTGTGACAAAGTGCCAGATAAAAGCAATTTAAAGGTGAAAAGATTTATTTTGGTTGTTGGTTTCAGAGGTTGTAGTCCACGGTCCACTAGCTCTGCTACTTTGGGCCTGAGATGAAATAGATATAGTGGTGGAAGGTTGTGGAGGATGAAGCCTGCACACTCATGAAAGCCGGGAAGCAGACAAAAAAAGAAAAATAGAAGTGGACAAGATATACTCACCAAGGCCATGCTACCAAGGACCCACTCTCTTTAGTTAGGTCCTACTTGCTATAGTTTCTTCTACCTCCTAGAAGTCCATTCATCTGTGAATTCATCAATGGATTAATCCAATCCTGAAATTACAGCCCTCATAACCCAATGTCTTCCCAAAATTCTACCCTGAACATTGCTTCATTGGACACCAAGCTCTCAACACACAAGCTGTTATCTGGGTACATTCCATATTGAAATCATAGCAAGTTCCTAGAAGGAATAGAACCTTCACTATTTCACATTGCTTATATCCGAGGCACTGAACGAGATGGTTTGCATATCTCTTTCTCCCTCAGTCTTTTTTTTTTTAATTTTTCCAACGAAACAATATATTTATATTCTGAAAATTAGATTTACCCCCTAGAGCCCCTCCCAATTACCCACCCTTGTCCCCCACCACTCCTCCTTGCCAATACATCTCTACTAATGCCTTAGGTTGTATGTCACTACATGCATGTTTTAATACTTGAAAGTTGACCACCGTTTTCAATGGTCATGGTTTAGCTCCAGCCTCCACAGATGAGTGAAGACATTTGACCCTTGGTCCTCTGGGTTATGCTGACTTCACTCAGCATGATTTACCATCCATTTATCTTCAAAGGCTGAAATATCATTGTTTCTAAT